>JANHGB010054482.1:17636-44392 GCA_026283785.1 Coracopsis vasa
ACAGTCAAGTTCACATCAACATTGTTTTGCCCCAATTCAAAGTAGGAGTATCCCAGAAACAACCTTTCATCTAATTTCTAATTAAAGGACTGAACTAAGGCCAAAGTAGGTAGATCACTGCTTGTGTGTAAATACGTCTCTAGATATGGCACTATTCCAGATCAGACTAACAATGGAAGAAGAGAACAATGGGGGGAAGAGGCAGTTTTCTGCTTCACTGCCAATGCCAGCTCCTTCAAAATCCAACAACATTCACTGAAAAGTCTCTCGTGTCATGACTTGCACTCAGTCCCGTTCCAGATTTTTCCACAACATAAAACTGACACGAGTAAACCAGTTCCAATACAAACAACTTCTGCACCTAGACACTGCAAACTTCAACAGGCCTTTATAAAAGTAAGTGAGCTGCTTCCCATTTACTGCCCAGCAGTCATCAGTCATGTAAAAACAGAAACATCTCTGTCCTGGCCAGGGAAAACAAGACAGTGATGAACTAACACTCAGATCTACCATGCTTAAGTCTCTTAACAGTGGGCAAGAGGTTCCACACCCAACTGTTACCTATTTTGCTTCAGATCAGTCTCACTCTTCAAGTAAGTGCCATTAATTAAACAGTCGTTCAAACACTCTCTCCAAGCTTCTTACATAAAGATGTTACTTTTACATGTTCCTTCTGTCTCAGGTTTCCATAGCAATAGGAGGAAATTCTTGGGAGCCATAGGTTCTACACAGGGGATTCCATCGTGAAGTGCTTCTGAGGAGCCTGCACTCCCACTCCCGCTGGAGAAGAGTGCCTTTCACCTGACACACATCCCTCGAAATGCAGCCACTATGAATCAGTGTGGGGGTGGCATGTCTTTGAAGAGTGATACAAGACATTCTGTATCTCTACCTGTAGACTGATTGTTCAACTCACTTTTAGCGTTTCCAAAAAGTGCTCCTTCCCCCTCCACAGCTTCCATGCATTTTCTCCCCCCTCCCATTCAATAATAACCTTTCTTTTGAAAGAGATGCTCAGAGGCAAGAATGAAATTTTCCAGAATACTGTGAGACACTCTGCAAAGCCAACTGCTATACATTTACATCTATTAAATCCTTTCCTATGAATGAGAATTTGATAAAAAGCCAGCCATGCCCCTGCTATGACTAACCACTTCTCACAGTTACAGCAGATACTTCTGCTTTCCCACCACTTGTGATTTAGAGTGTGCTTTCTTTTGTATCACTCCATTGTTTAACTTCACATTGCTAATTACCTATTCCATGTTGATAAAGCCACAACAGCTCACCTGCTCCCTCCACCTGGTTATTACGAGTTGCACAGTCAACCCTTAATTTCACTATTCTTTGGATTGCCTAAGCATCTCATGAAATCCCAGCTCCTGGAACTGTATAGTTATACAAGAGACTCACAGGGAATATTACAAGGTTTCTTGCCCTCAGTTACAGAGAAATTACTCCCACATCTAACTTACTAGTCACCAACCAACCGAGTCCTCCTTCCCCAAAATATAAACAACATCAAGGCAATTTTAAATATATGATTTACAGATCTAGAAAAATGAAGCCCACAACCCAACATTGATGTTATAAAGTCTAATTCATGACTTCTTGTTGCTTTGAGTGGCAACACTTACATAAAACCTCTTTTGTAAGAGGAACATTAAGACTTTACAGCAGCAGCAAATTTTGGAGGTACCACCACTCAGAGATAAAACACTCCAGATCCAGACAAACTGGCAAAAGACCCAACACATGGGGGTTTTGTTTTAACCATCGCAAAACTTTCATTTATAAACAAGAGAACAATAGCTCCATCACACAAGATCTTTTCACTTGCTTTAATACTGCGGCAGCACATCCGGAGCATATAAACAATTACATCTTGTCCTGTACATGAACCAAGTCACTTACTCCAAGGAGTCTGCACTTGCTTCTTCCCTTTTCCTTCCCCTTCTCTCCACACTGGGCTGATAAAGTGAAATCTCAAAAATAAGTTTCTCTTACATCAGCAGCTCTGCCATACACAGGTCTTTTAGTTCATTTCATGACAGAAAGGCCTAATCAGAAGATAAGGTCTGCTTCACTACATTACGCAAATAACAGCCACAGGCTGCCTAATAAGCAGTTTAGATGTCATTTCTCACTATTATGGGAACTACTAGTAGGCTTAGAGCTGTGGCTTTTATCCCCTTTTAAGAACACTTCACCCATACTTGATATTCCTCCACCTCTCTAACTTTTAGATATAAGGGGCTCTAAGCTTTGCTTGTCCATTAAGTTCAATGCCCAGTAGCCCTCCTGCCAGGTGTCAGCAGCCAACAAACCAACCTGTTTGAACCTGGAAGTGTGCTGAACACTGCAATGTCTCTCTTTCACCTCTCCTCCTCTGCACTCCTATCCTTACACTTCAGGCTGCTCCTCAGGAAAGGAGCTCCATTTTGAAAAGTATTTTATTTACCTCTTTGTAATATCTAGTACATCTTTCCACAACTTCATTTTTTAAAGCTTATTATACACACAAAGTTTCACTATTCACCACGTTACACATGTATGCATATTTTTGTCCCACATCTGATATCTAAGGCTTGTATTTGTACCTAATACCAGCAATAAGACCAAAGGCAGAGAACTGCAGGGAGACTGGGCCACCACAAATCCAGAGTTTGGCCATACTTCATGATCTACATATACTGAAAGAAATAAAATAAAATAAAATAAAATAAAATAAAATAACCCAGAAAAGACAGACAAGAGACATGAAAGGCTTTATTTTAAAGCCTACTTTATTAAAAAAAGTTTTAATTTGTTTTTATTAACAAAACCGTATTTCATTATGCAAGATGAGGACAACTAAAACTGGAATCACACAGATGCATTATTTTACAGGTCATTTGTTATTCAAAACCACTACTGCAATAATGGCATTTTAAGCTACTATACATAGCTGATTAACACCGTTCTGAATAAACTCTGGAGAAAACACCTTAATTGCAGTGCAGTATGTGCCAAAATTCTCTACGTTTCCAATGAATTTAACCCTCTGCCTCCTGAAGACCACAACTACTGCACTTTAAAGCATTTTCTGATTCATATTTTGTTTTAAAACAGCAAAAATCTTTTCCTTTCTTTTCACTGAAGGGCTCAATATAAACCATGAGTTTCCTGCTCAGGCAGTACCCTGCGTATTTTCCTGCTGAAAGAAAATGGAACACTGACCCCCAAGTTAATATTAACATTATTTTGAAAAGTAAAAATACAGTGGCACAAGGGTGTCTGCTGCTGTGACTGTGCTACTAAACTGCGTCACAGGTGATGCTTCCCATTTATGAATAGAACTGATCAACTCTTCCAAAGCAACTGTAACAGTTCTCCTTATTCTGGAGGAAATGTCTTCAACTATTATGTGTATGCTTACTATCTTCTGGTTTATAAAATGCACACATATAAAAATATGCTTTTAGATATTTTAAAAAAATATACATTAAATTATTATTGTAAGCAAGTACAAGTCCACAACAACAACAAAAAAATCTCACATACATACAGCCCTGGTCCTCGTGGGGGACTTCAACCACCCCAGTATCTGCTGGAGGAACAGCACAGCAGGGCATAAGTAATCCAGGAGGTTCCTGGAATGTGTCAACGATAACTTCCTTCTCCAAGCGATAGGAGAGCCAAGGAGGAGAGGTGCTATGCTGGAACTTGTTCTCACCAACAACCAGAGGCTGGTGGGGAATATGAAGCTCAGCAGCAGCCTCGGCTGCAGTGACCACGAAATATTGGAGTTGAAAATCCTTACGGCAGCAAGGGGTGTGCACAGCAAGCTCTCCACCCTGGGCTTTGGGAGAGCAGACTCTGGGCTCTTCAGGCATCTGCCTGGTAAAGTACCATGGGATAAAGCTCTAGGGGAGAAGAGGAGGGCCAGGCACCCCTCCTACAAAGACAGGCTGAGAGAGCTGGGGTTGTTCAGCCTGGAAAAGAGAAGGCTCTGGGGAGACCTTGTAAGAGTCTTCCAGTACCTAAAGGGTCCTAAAAGAAATCTGGAGAGGGACTTTTTACAAGGGCAAGCAGTGACAGAACAAGAGGGAATGGCTTTAAACTGAAAGAGGGTAGGTTTAGATTGGACATTACGAAGAAGTTCTTTACTATGAGGGTAGTGAGGCACTGGCACAGGTTGCCCAGAGAAGCTGTGGCTGCCCCATCCCTGGCAGTGTTCAAGGCCACGTTGGATAGGGCTTTGAGCAACCTCCTCTAGTGGAAGTTGTCCCTGCCTGTGGCAGGGGGGGTTGGAACTGAATGAGTTTTAAGGTCCCTTCCAACCCAAACCATTCCATGATTCTGTGACTCAATTAGAACAAGCTTGAGTAGTAACAGTTATATATTGCCAGGGTAGTACTGGCAAATAAAAGCAGACTTTTCCTTTCAGAGATGTCTGCAAACTGAAAATACGTTTATCTCTGGCCAGAATGAAAATGTCAAGGGTGGAATGAACGGCTGCAGAATGAACTCCTGCTGACACTAAAGGCTCATTACAAAGCTCATTGCCTTTTACAATTGCAGGGTACATTTCATGAACATCTCTTCATGTAGCTTAAATACAGAGCAGAATGTGTACTATGCACAAAATTTAGTCAAAAATTCAGTGTTTGTAAACTAAATACAAAACCAAACCAAAACAAACCCAAACAAAAAACCCCACTCCTTTCTCTCTGCCATTCAACACAAAAAAACATTCCCAAATGTAGAACTGGAAGATGAGAATCACAGGCAAGAAACAGTAGTGACTTTAACAGAATACTGGAAACTGCTCAGAAACTGTGTGGTTGCACAAAACATTAAACTGCCTTGAACAGATTCAGTAGAAAAAACTGTTTTGAAGATGATCTTTCTGAATCTGCTAATACTATGTTGTTAATCTAAAAGTCCCTTAATACAGTGAAATTAAAACACCTTATCTTAGATACTGTAATTGAGAAGGTTGATAAAACACTATAGATCAACTTTATGCAACTTCTTTGCCACTTTAATATGTTTATGCAAAATTGTGCTCAGTGTGGCACAGATCTAGTCAAGAACTACCATAGGAGAAAGCAGGGCTAAAAAGCCTGCTCCTATGCAGCAGCGACCATAAGTGTCACAGGCCCCTGTTCTTCCTATTTAAGGCCTTTCAAGTGTTTTATTTTCGTTAAAACTCTATCTAGGAGGAGAGAGGAGGTAAAGGCATTTATAATGTTTTTGAAGTCACAATTTAATCTGGATCTCAGCATCATTAAGGGTATCTTGGGTGTTTCGTCCCAGCCCTCCAGAAGGATGTGATGGTGTCAGAGGGATTTATTCAATTGAACATAGCAATATTAGCACTGTACAACTGTCCTGGAAGAATGTCTCTTGGGTAAAGTTGTTCTTCAAATAATGTTTGTTGGAACGTGATTAAAGGTCAGAGAGGTTTGCTTTACCAAGAAGCTTATATGGTCAGACATCGTACTCACTGTAACTTAGACTCTAAAGAGAAAACAGGCAAGCCTGTTAACTCATATCAATGACAACCACCGGCTGATCAAACAGAGACTTTTTGGAAGAGGAAACCTTAATGTCATCAGAATACTGTAGTACGACCAACTTCACATATAAAACCCATTATAGCTTGCCACAGAAATAACACCTACACTGACAGTTATGTATTTATTTATGCTCCATGTTTATACATTTTTCTTTTCAGTTATATCATTCCTCTTCTTGCTTTTGCTCTTCGAATATTTGCACCTTCATCCTTTAATCTGAAATAAGTTTAACAATGGTTTTTTTTTTTATCTGGGATATATTTTACCTGGTACAATAATTGCCATGATTTACAGAAATTGCTAATTTTTGCCATTAATTTTTCTTAAGAGTCTTATAGAAGGAGATACAAAAAATTAAGACTATCCGAGAACAATCTGTCTTTTTAACATAACAGTGATGATTCATATTACACCATACAAAGAACAAGTGTTTATTCTGGATACTGTGAACTCCAAAGCACATGACTTTATGGAACACATACATTTCAATTTTGATCATACTTGTCACAACAACTGATGATATTGCTTAATTAATAAAATACAATCTTAAGAGAATGGATTTTGCCACATTCTCAGTAGTGTCCATTATACACTCTGTAGTGATGGGTAAGTCAACTGCTATAAATGCATATGATAAAGAAACAATTTTCAAGCTAGGCGTTAGTACAGAATTCTGTTCTACACAAGAATCTCTTTCGGCATTGCCGGCAAGCTTCACATGCTACAAAGTAACATAAAGCTACCTATATCGTCTAAGCAGAGATGGTAATGGAAGTTATTCACATTGTATCTAACAAAAACTTAATTATGCAAATAGATATTTCAGATTCTTATATAGCCATAAGGCATATAGCCGGAGCAGGACAGCACTCCTGAAACAAGAGCAAAGGCTATTGCTTTTCTGCTTGGCTGAGTTGTCACACACTTGCCATCCATGACTTATATATTCCAGGAACTGAGTCACAGAGTTCACCAAGCAACCTTGCTACCAAGCATATGAAAACAATAGAAGATGCTCGAGAGCTTTTTTAAGAGTTATTTTTCAGTTTACTGAAACTCCCTGCCTCCCTTATCAAACCACGGAGAACTGGAAGAGCCTCTCTCAAGGCATTGCCATAGTCAACCAATTGCACTCATCCCATTTTCACACTCTACTCAGCTCTTGTCAGGTCACACCTGGAATTCTGTGTTCAGTTTTGGTCCCCACTATACAAAAAAGATGTGGACAGGCTGAAAAGGGTCCAGAGAAGGGCCACAAAGATGATCCAAGGACTGGGTAGCCTGCCATACAAGGAAAGGTTAAGAGAACTGAGTTTGCTCAACCTTGAGAAAAGAAGGCTCAGGGAAGACCTCATCACCATGTTCCAGTATTTAAAGGCTGGCTACAGAGAAGATGGAGACTCCCTTTTTACAAGGAATCACGTGGAAAAGACAAGCGGTAATGGGCACAAGTTATTCCTGGGGAGATTCCAGTTAGACACAAGAGGAAAATTTTTCACAATGAGAACAATCAGCCACCGGAATAATCTCCCCAGAGATTATCCCAGGTGGATTCCCCAGTGTTGGACACTTTTAAGATTCAGCTGGACAGGGTGCTGAGACATCTAGTCTAGGTCATGCTTTGCCAGGAAAGGTTGGACCAGATGATCCTTGGGGTCCTTTCCAACCTGGTATTCCATGATCTATTATAACATTTTTGTATGAAGTTACAGACTGCCCCAATTCAAGTTTGTTCCCCACGTTCTTTGGCCATTACAGCACAACAGAACCATTTCAAGCAGGATGCAGAAGTTCAGTCATGTGTTTCCCTAGCTTCCCTCTCCATATAATTTTATTACACCATAAAACACTGCAATAAGCTTGATGGTCTTTTTAAGGCAGCTTGTGATCTTAATTCAGAGCATTTAAAATGGCATGTGTTCAGCTTACATTCAAGCTAAACACAGAGGGTTCCTTAAAAGCCCATAAACATAAATGTTAGTTGCCGATTCTGTTTTAATGCTAGTTCCTACATATCAAACTCCTATTAGATTTTTCTATTTTTAGAGTTGTGGAAATGCTAGCAGCCTATTCACTAATAACATTTGATTAGAAATGAAGCAGCAATCAATGTTCTGTTCCTCGCCTGCCTTCCTCTCCTTTGAACTTCCTAAACAAATTCAGGCTGGTTTTTTTCCCCCTTCTCTTAAGTTTCTACTCGGTGTAAAAGGATATGCTTTATCACATGTCAGCTTAAGTGTAAAAGATTTATAAACACATTACCATATTCAGACATAGCAACAGCACAGAAAGGAACAAAACTGAGCTCAGTGGGAAAGGAAGCAGACAAGAGCTGCACTGTCCTTGGAGTCCAACGACATTACTGGCACTGCACTGAGACAGAGCTCTGTACCCGAGCAGGGAGCTCTGCTTGGCTACAGGCTCCGGAATCCCGTAGGAAACAGTTTGACATTTGATACAAGAGACCTCATACCTTCGCAAGTGGAAAAGCAAAACAAAACCCAAACCACAGAACTCATTTTAAAAGATCAAGGCATTAGAAACCTGTCTTTTTTCCCCTTCTCGCTCATTTGGTCATGTCCCTAGAGTAATTTAACCTGCGTGAACTGCCATTTATAAATCAGATGTTTAGTGGTGTCAACAGGCAGATGAAGCTCTATATCCACTACTAAACCCCCAAAATATGCCTCCTGTGAGATCAGCCCAATGATGCTAAGATTGATTACAACTTCCATGTAATATTCTATACTGTGTTATATGTTAAAAAAAACATTTTCTAAATATTCTTCCTAAAGAAGCAGATTGACAAATACACTTTCTGTAGTCAGTTACTTGACAAGTTCAAGAAGCACAAAAATTGCACCATAGCTCTTTCACAATCCAGTGGTGCCAACAGTTCTCAACCAAGTCCTGCTCTTCCTTTCAACTACTGCTCTTTGCTCATTCATCAAGTCTCTCATGTCTGGATTTCAATTGTGTTAAAGGAATGCTTTTACCTGTTACCTCACAGAAAATTCCATAACATACATCCAGGTTTCACAACTACAGGCAAGGCCAAAAATTCCAGAGATGCATGGGTAGTGGTTATGTTAGATTTCAGAGTCTCTTCCCAGAACAATTTGTATTTGCTGCTATGTCAAGAAGCTTTTGCTGATATAACTTTGAATTCAGAGAAATACAGAGGTGTCCAAGAAATCATAGTGCAAACTGCAAAGGAAACTACTTTAGCTTATGCCCCCTAGTTCCTGGGTACATATATTACAGCCAAAGCAGACTGCCTGCAAGCAAGCGGAGGAAACAGGTTATTGGTGTCACTTTCTGTACACAGGAGAGTAACATGCACCAGCCTAGCTTCAGTTTGGATTTTGGTTCCTGATTACCAACTATTTTCCAAAGCTGAGAAAAGTACTTGCTACCAGTGAGTTTGGACAGCAATATACTCTAAAAATTAGCTTCTGTAGACTTAACACTGCTTATAATAAAACAAAGCAGGGGGAGGAAAGTCAGGTAGTAAACTAAAAGCAGGAATACCTAACATGTTGGCAACTCAAGGTGGCCTGGAAGGCTTATATTCTGTATCAGCTCAGGAGGAAGCTTGGAGATTTGCAAATACTCATTAAATGCCTTGGAAAGTTTAATGAGTTGCAGCGATTTGCAGAGGCTGAAGGCCTTTTGTGCAAACATGAAGTGGGGAATTCTGCCCCCCTCACCTGAAAGAGCAAATAACAAGTCACTTCTTGAACTGATCTTCTCTCCAAATTAAGATTTAAAAAGTCTGTCTGTGCATATGATTCTGGTACTAACCAGACAACACTGTGTCATTTTAACTTCATGGAATAAAGTGACACAGTTAATTATTCAACCCATTTGGTCTGTAGGGATTTTATTTGCTCTTGATTATCTATCTTTCTCATTCATTTACTGCTTTAACAAGAGTGTTATAAAGGTCGGTACAGAAATAAATACACCAGGTGTTATGTTCCTTTGTGTCATTTAACCATATTTAGACAACATTCATAGAGCCTGAAAACAAAAGATAAAAATTACTGGAAAAGTCTGGTAGAGCTGTCTGCTAGCTGACAGCCAAAGATCCACCAAAATAAAAGCAGCTGTATGTTCAAATGTTTTCAGATGCTTAGCCACACATACTGGGGCCACTATAGTGTAGAATATCCATGTAACAACTCTTAAGCACATTTAAAGTAGTTTCAAATAGACTAGTAAAAATAACTCTTTGGCATTTATTTAGTGCTTTATTGAGAAGCTGCTTCACTCTTACTGTGATGAAGGTCATGTTTAGTTTCTAGTACTGACTTTACAATGCAGATTCACGCACAATGCAGTGCAGGCATCCTTGTTTCGTGTGCAGATTTGGGACTAGGCGAGAGCAGACTGAATAACTGAAGACACTTATGAGGTGACGTAATTAAAAATGAATACCATTTTAACAATGCTTAGTTCTCTAGTTGGCTCTGGGTCACATGAGGTAACAGACAAGAGAAGGTCCTACTTTGTTTAAAATCTCACAAAATAGTGGTATTTGATTGCCTAACGTATAAGGGTTGAAACTTGTGTTAGAACTGATCACAAGTTTTCTTACAATTTTACTACTGCCTGTAGGGAAAGGAAAGGAATCTTCTTGGAAATGCTTCCTGGAAAAAACATTGTTCCAGAAGTTACATTACACACAGCAACAACCCTGTAGGCGCTATGTAAATTTTAATCCCACCAGAGAAGTTTTGTTACAGCCTAGAATGCTGAGACCCAACTACAAGTACTTATCTTGCTGCCAGACCAGATCTCACAGTGCAACTAAAGAAAACCTAACTGATTCAGGAGGTGCACTAACTGGTCCCGTAAGAGACTGCTGTATGTGAGCATACATGAAATCACTACCTGCAGGCTCGCAGACTGCCAATATCTCATACAGTGAGCAAGTCTAGCGAGGTCAAAATAGTCTTAGAGTAAAATTTTCAGAGTTGGGGCATTCTGCTTTTATGATCACTGTCTGAAGAGTTCACAGTGTTAACAGTAGAATTTAAAGTTATGGTAGTGGTAGTTATGGCAGTTCTAGTTACCTGCCTCTGGTCAGCTGCCCCAGTGATCTGAGCAGTATTTCAGACCTGCAAAAGTGAAAATATTAGAAAATCTCCACTAATTTCAAGAGAAGCCATAGTGACAAACTGTATGGCACAACTTGCATTGAGATAGCCACGACAGCTGCACTCAATGATCTGTTCCATAGGAATTTGCCTTTCCCCCTACTGCCAAGGCACTCAGACACACTGGTGGGCAATGCCAGCCAGAGATGAAAAGAACAAACTCACTACCACATTGTTCTTTCAACCTAATCATGAGTTCTAAGTATTAAAACATGATCTATTTATTTCCCTTTTGGTCAGTCTTGCCTCCTGAACCTGCTCAGCACGTATCTGTACTATGAAAATTTTGCGATCTCCCACCCACAGAAGAACAAGTGTCACAAATGCTTTCATTGTTGAAGCATTCAAGGACTCCTGTTATGCCAAAAGTAAACAAAGTGTGTCTTTGACAACCACAGACACTTCATCTGTGCTTACATTTCAAGGCCACAAAGCTCCTGCAGTCACCTCAGGTGAAATTTCATCCTCAGCCTGATACCACAGGCATCTGACACCTTGCACAGTCATTCTGCTACCTGCAAAGAATAACCTAGGCTCTTCTGTCTTCACTTGCTATCTCATTCATGGCATGGCTGGCATCCATAAATGATGATGGTAGGCATTTTGGCAGATGGAAGCTGAATCAGTCACTATTCTGGGCAAAGCAGTAAGGGCTGGATTTTTTCTAAGCATTAAGCTCAAGAAGGACACTGCAGCAACTGTTCTGTTGATCCTGGAGGATGGGAGGATGCCACATACACGAACTTTGCTTCAAATCACACCTTACCAGTTAAGCACAAGTTCTCATATATGTGAGAAGCAGCTCATATGAGTTTCTGTCTCACATGAGCTCAGGTTTTTCCCCTTACTGTTTGCCACCATTCCTTTACCTCCATATACTTTTTTCATGAGCTCTTCGGTTCCCAGTTCCTTCCCCATCACTGGTTTCCCCCTGCTTTTCTATCTACATACCTTGTAACATGTAGGTACCTCCTCCCCCTCCCCCCTCGAATTCCTGCAGGTTCTACCTACTCCCCAAAGCTTCCTGACTCAGTTTAGATTGTGCTCATCTCTGAGCCAAGGGGTCTTAAAAGGATCTAGGTTTATAACATTTATAACAGAAACATATAATTTGTCATTACTGGTACAACTTATTGTAAATCGTTTCAGTGCCCATTCACATTAGGAAATTTGAAGAAAATCTCACTATCCAAATGCAATCTTCCAGTAGGTCGTTTTCAGTCTCTCAAAAGGTACCTTCTCAGACTTACAGATTCTCTGAAGCTTACGTAACTTCACAAAGGAAAGCAACAGCAGCTTTAACTCTAGGAGTCTAACAGTTAACAGCAGCAATACAAGGCAGCGGCAGAAATAAGGACCAACGTGAATGCAGAACAAACAGCTCTAAGCCATGTACAAGCTCTGACACTCAGCCTTCCCCATCTGCCTGCTGGTGCCTGAATGAAACTTTCTCCTCTCTAGTCTCTTGTGTACACGCCTTCACCTCTCAGAAGCACAAAAAAGCATGAAAGGGATCATATATAAACCACAAAACAAACAAACATAGGCCAATGTTGAAAGCTTAAATACAACATTATCATCAGCCCTAATTTACTCATGAGGCTGGCCAGGCTGCCACTTGCCTGTCAAGTAAAAATGATACCCATTGTAAAACCTACCATTGCACACTAGTGTAGATACTGCATGAGCGGAAGATGATTGCAATTGCACTAAAAAACATACTTCCAATTCTTTTTTTAGCTGAACTTTCTTCTTAAACTTACAGCAATTAATAAATTCATTATACAGGTGCCACAGAGCTTGAAAAGAATTATGAACGTATTTTTGTCTCTCTTCTGTGCCACTCAAATGGCACAATCCAAAGATTGGAAGGATGGTAAACAATACTTCAAAAGCAATTCTGTCTGACTGAAATGGAGCTGTGATTCTAAACAACCTACAAGAGAACTAACATGGGTAGTCTGAAGACTTTGTACTAAGGCAAATGTCAGTGTTTCAAGTGATATGCACTTAGCCAGTCATTTCCCAAAAATCACTTTCCTGTTATTTCACATTCTTTAAAATACGTTTTCCTGAAGAGTTTATTCCCTCATTCTCCAGGAATTTCTTTGCAGTGACTTCATAATAGTTCACTAACAGGGCACTGATATCACAATCTGTTGCCAGGGGAATCCATTCAGACACGAAATGTATCATGACTTCATTGCAAAAATAAAGGGGGGAGAAATACTCCACCAAAGATAAATTGTGTGTGTAAAAAGAAACAGCCTGCAGGCTTACCAGTTAAGATTGTTCAAGGAACAGCTGGGTTCTCTTCAGCTTAAGACATGCTCAAACTCAATGAGGACACCTCAGCCATCACACTGATGGCTACGACAGTGGCATTCCTCTGTCCCTCCTGAAGATCTCTGGCTGCTGGATCCTGAGATTCATGGAGCAAACACAAAAGACAGTAGGGCAGTGAGGACATGCCCCAGCAAGGGGAAAGCTGGCCTCACACCACAGCAGTGTTTTGAAGAAATGCGCTGTCACTGCACGAGGGCATGCTGGCGTGTTGCCTTGTGCTCTTGGGCTTGCTCTTGTTATTCTGCAGCAGGGAACTTGCTGCCCTGAGCCCCTGCAGTGCTGGAGCCAACGTGCGTCCGGAGGCAGAGAAGTCTTGATCAGATTTCACGCCTCAAACACAGGCTCCCAGGCAGTTCACCAAGATGGCAGGGAATACTCAAGGTGTCCAGCAGACTCCTTTCCTCAGCTCAGAAGCAGCTCGCTTATGCTGCAGTATTTCCATGAAACATGTTGAGTCTCATTTTTATCCTATCCCTGTAAAACTGTATTTTGGATGAATCTTTCAGTACGTGATTAATCAGCAGGGTTTGAGCTACACATCTCTCCCTTTAAAAGAGCAACTGTGCTGTCATGTTCCCACCAGCCATGGCCTGAATGGAGCTTACCAAAAAGCTACATCCATCACTGCTTAACAGGATTAACTTGAAAAATGGTACTGTATGCAAGCCAGAGTGCTTAAACAGACTTCAGGCAGACCCCAATCTCCATACACTGTTCTTACTTCTTCAGTAAATGCATAACACAGGTAATGCCATCTAGTTACCTCTAAAACCATGGTAGGCTGAAAATACGTAAATAATTCACCGCTAAAGAGGTGACTGCACTCTAGTTTGCAATCAAGCCACAGGAGTCTGTCACTGTTGGTACTCCTCTGTGCATGTTTTCCCCACTTAAGAACTCCAAGCTGTTGTTTCCAACTTTAACTGTTATGCTGGAGCACTTCACATTAATTTAAAACTCTACTGTTTGGTTGGTTTTTTTCCTCTCTCTATTAAATATACTCATTAAAGAGATTTCCATCAACTAGTCAGAGAATGGCAAGTGCCTGTGCAAAACAGCTAAATAACAAAGCAAAACCTGAAGCAGAACTAAAAAGATACTTGCAACATCAAGCCTTCCATGCAGCAAAGACCAACATTTAATAGAAGTCAAAATTGATATTTAAATAGAAGTGCACAAAGTGTAGATGGGCTGTGAAACACAGAACACTTGCTAAGATACTACACAACAATCCATACCAAAAAAAGCAACATTTGTTAATTTTTTATGAAGGCTGTGATTTTCTTGCTTCAGTGCTTGTGAAAGTGAAATAATAATGTCACGCACAGGAATGAAGCATACTGAAAACCACCAGAGAGCTTTGCCAAGACACCCAGGTCCAGAGTTTCAGAAGCAGCAACCAGAGTTACTTCAGTAAAGCCCAACCTTCCACACTGTGTGGCAGCCAAGCAGTGCAGAAAGGCATTACAAACACTTGACTAACATCAATTGCCTTTTGCATTCGTAAGCATGGATGAATCCAGCCTCCCAAACAAATTATCAGGAACATCACTATACTATGCACTTGAAGACAATGGAACACTGTCAAACAGGATTAAATGTGCCTTCTGAAGAAAAAAACTCCTCCACAAAATAAGCAAAACACCAGACAGCAACAAGCACGCTGTGTGCTTGGAATAAGAATTCAAAATATAGATTGACAAGAATTTCCCGTTTACCTCCTGCCACACGAAACACATGCCCAAATGTAGTTAATACTAGTCTGCTTTGAATCTTAAATTAGTTCAAGGAACATGGATAAAAAACCCAAGAACAACAATTGTTTGAAACTAAACCCCAAGATTTTAGTTTCCAATTACAAATGCAACCATAGAAATGATCAAAAAGAAAAAAGAATAAAAAAGGCACTAGTCCCCTTCTAAAAGTTCAGTGACACATTCCATATGTATCAACACAGACACGTCCTGTGGCACTTGTTCTCAATGAGGACAGCAACGGCGTGATAGGAAAGAGGCACATCAACATGCGGTGTGCATCAACTGTGGCAGGAAGCACTTCTGGTAATACCAAGCACCACACCAGAGAAAAATGGTCTGCTCTCAATATCTGCTTCTTCACTTGGTGCATTTTGCCTACCCAAAGGCACACCATCTCATTTGGAAGTAATTTACCTTCCTTCACAGTGCTGCTTTGGCCACCTATTCGATGCTACGAGCACAAGAGTTGCCTGGGATGTTGTGTTCAAATCAAACTTGCCTTCCCAGGGCTCCTCAAGAGTGCTCTCTGGTAGGCCTGTTTCCTCCTTCTACACTCCAGCATGACCCATTGAAGATGCTAGAGTACCTCTGCCCATGCATTTAGGGCAGATCATTAATTGAGCTTTCACTATTAACACACTTTTGTCAATTCATCACCAGCCAGCTGATACAAAAACTTCATTCAATTAGAGTATAAAGCTGCCTTTTGTGCAGAGCTCCATGCTTCAGACATAGACACTATCAGAGGGCACACATTACACCTCATCAGTGGCTGAGTAAGCAGTAGTTACCCACCAGTGGATAACCTGATTTCACTTCAAGTCCATGCTCCTTCTGAAGGGTGTCATTATTGTTAGCAACACAATACAGAGGAGACCATGTATTATTAAAAGTTTGTTTCCACAGAGAGAGAGGTCTCTTCTGCAGGGTTGGTTATGTGCAAACTGACGGTTAACCCAAAGACAGCAACATCATACTGTGTTTAGAACTAGCAGACAGGCATTTACTTCTAAGGTTACTAAAGAAGCTAGATGGGAAGCCTCATACCTGAGCACAGCCTGTATATTAAGCAAGTTGTCTACACTTCTACAGTTTAAATGCAAATAGCAGTAACTGCTTTAAAGACACTAGCAACCCAACTGTCTTGCAATGGACAATTCATAGAATCATAGAATAGTTAAGGTTGGAAAGGAGCTTAAGATCATCTAGTTCCAGCCCCTTGCGCTATGGGCAGGGACACCACGCACTAGACCATGTCACCCAAGACTCCATCCAACCTGGCCTTGAACACTGCCAGGGATGGAGCATTTATCACTGACAGAGGAACAATACTGTAACAAGTTGTGTGAATTTTCCAAGAAGCATCTCTAAATCACTGCGAGAAACCACATATGGCCACAAAGTCTTGCCAATCCATTTTTAATAATAGATTAGATGTCCCTGGAACATTAATTTTCTGTTACGCTGTGACTTGTGAGTGCTATGGGCAAAAACATCTACATGTTAACACAGCATTACTATTTTCAAGCAATAACTTGTGCTTGGCTCCAATTACCACAATGCCCATCATGTTACTTTTTCCAATACATCTGGAGGGTATGAGGTCCAGCAGCTAGGACAGAGGGCTACAGTGAATATGGATTCTAGTTTAACACTATTAAGCAAAATTAAGGCTTACCGATCACTAAATGGATTGGATTGTTAGGTGAGCAGTTTAACGTAACAACTGCATTTGAACTGAAATACAAGTGTGTATATATTCCTGTATGTGGAAAAGTGTGTGAAATAGGGGACCTGACAGTTCTGTACTAAAACCAAAATTCCTGAAAGTGTCCCATAATGCAAAAATATCCACTACCTCAGAGATCTAAGCCTTAGGTCAGCCTGAACAGCAGCATGTAACAATTGCTGTATTCCCTTGGACACATTTGGATTGCTAGAGAAGAAGTGACTGGGGACTGTCTTCTGTATAATCCCCAGTCCAGCAGAAGCATTAGTTCAGCAAAAACAATGAAACATGGTATTATGGACTTGTTTCCTACAGCATGAGTGTCCCAGATCCCCTCACTCCCCACATCTCAACACACTCAGATTCTCTTACATGCCCAAAATGCTATAAAATATTTTCTGCTTCCTCCAGTTTCCTCAATTGTCCCTTATAATGGCTCCAACTTCATTAGTGTCCCTTGCACAACCTTTCTGGCCCAGCAGGTGTGTAAGAAAGCATATTATGTGGATAACTTTAAAAGACCTGCCTACAGAGGGACCAGCATATGCCAGCCAGTGGTAACAGGCAAATCACCTCTGGCTTTCACTCCCTACAGGAACGGGCAAGTACCTGGTGAGGACACATGAAAGTTATTTTCACAAGATGCCTGGCCTTGTCACCTCTGCAGCCTCTAGTCTCCTGTCAGTATATTCACTTCAACAGACCTGAATGATACAAAAACCTCAGGAAATGTGTAAAATAATTTCCAGGACAGAAACAAAGGACTTAATGGTAGGAGCCAGGAATTTCCTTTAAGCTGCATTCACAAACTTATCAGGCTTCCTTCCAAAAGAAGTCATGCATTCTTCCTGCTACTCAAGTTCGGAAAGTAATCTCAGAACATGATTATTCCCATGAATAACATTTTAATCTTGATTTGCTACCTTCACTTGCAGTTAGATCCTTCTCTTCTACATCTAACTTGATTATATTTGGAAGAAATTCTTTACTGTAAGGGTAATGAGGCACTGGCACAGGTTACCCAGAGAAGTTGTGGCTGCCCCATCCCTGGCAATGATCAAGGCCAGATTGGACAGGGCTTTGAGCAATCTGGTCTAGTGGAAGGTGTCCCTGCCCGTGGTAGAGGTGTTGGAATTGAATGAAATTCAAGGTCCCTTCTAACTCAAACCATTCTGTGATTTCAACCACTTCTCCTTGTTATTGGTGCATAGGTGCAGGACAACATATATTAAATGAGAATTAATTTAATAGTAAAAGCTTCCTCTCTTTGTTTAGAGCAAAATTATACTAGATGCTTTGCAAGATTACCAACCATCTCTAACGCCATCTCTCTTCTATTTCCCAGATAATCACCTGTGAAATCTCCCCCTTTACGCATTGCTTATCCCGTGGCACCATAGCAAGACTTTGACTTGGGTCAACGCTCAAATTCTAAGCACAGGGAATTCAGCAGACATGGCATTTACCTTTGCTAACAGACTATATTAACTGGCAGTATCCACCACTGGTTAAACCAAAACCTAATTTAATTTTCTATTTACCTCTAAAGTTTTAATTAAGTTTTTCATTATTCTCTCTTTGAAAATTTGCTCAGAGATCCACTTACTTTAAAGCCTCCCACATCACTGAGGTTATACTAAGGGCTTGAAGGATTTACTCAGAGGACTACTTCCTTTCTGTTACAAAGTGATCCTACACTTGCTGTTCCTCCTGCAGGAAGTTAGTCCTGCTGACTCCTTGCAGTGCCAACATAAAGACTGACAATAATGTCTTATTTTCACCTTGATTACAAGTACCTCTCATTTCTGCATATGCACTCTGATTTGCCATTCTGCCTCCACTGCTCAACACCAGTGTCACGTCAAACACCCAGAACGAAGTTAACCATTTAAATGGTATGCATGTATCTCAACAGGCTAATTCCTAGTTTACCTTCACTAGGGAATTTACTTATTCTCTTTTTATTTACATAGCAGAACATGCTGTTGTAAGAGATTAAAAAAGTGAATACTTTGGAAAAAAGTATCTGAATCACTTAAACCATATAAAGATATCCAAGAGAGATGAAACCTAATGAGACAAAAGACCTAAGGATATATTAGTCCAAAATGAAATGGATGCAGCAAGATAACAAGGAAGGTTAGTCTAGGAGGCGAGGGGAAATCTGCGTACTTCAGACTGGGGAAAAAAGGGCCAGAAGAATCTGAAAAATAATGCATCAGTTTTATAAAAGCTCTGGACAGGACGTGGAGTTGTAATGTGGGGATATTTTTGGGTTGTTCAGAGGCTTTCTAGGTTTTCTTTAAAGTTATGAAAAATCCATGCTGAAATAACAGCACAGGTTCTTTGTTACCACATCTAAGCACTGTCAGCACTACAACCACCACAGTGCATATTCAACTTATGAGATTTCTGGATAAAATCATTGTGTCACATGCACAAGTAGGAGCAGTTTAGCCACTGAAATACTAATGTTTTAATACATGTTACCACTGTAACTCATACTTGCCATTAAATCCCAACAGAGGATATGTCCTGAGCCAACAGCAATAACATTCTCTTTTCTTGTGGTAGAAGAAATACTGCCAGGAAATATTTCCCAATCTTCATACACCTCACCCCTATTCTCCCAACTGTGTTCTTTCAAAATTAGTTTGATAAGCTACAATTTCTAGATAACTTTCCCCAGAGATGGAAAACTGCAGGAACTGGTCTGAAATACACGTAAATAATGAAAAATAACCATATTCCATGCACTTCACATGGCGTAATTTGACAAGTTTGTTTTTTCTTTTTTCCACAAACCAAACGTTGGAGGAAAAGATCAGTCAGATTTTATAAGGTAAATACAGTATTCGTCCTTCAGTTCTATTGGTGCTCATTTTCACATTGGTGCTTCAAGGAAAAGGTTAAATAAAACATAGAAAGGGTATAAAGAATTTAAATACACGCATATATGTGTACACATATGTATAAAAATATAACACACAATGGCATATTTTATATGCCTTTTTTATGGTAATAAAATCAGTGTCCTCTCTTCTCCTCTCCCACATGATACAGATAACCCCAAGACTAAAATTGTTACTACTGAAAATATGTATTTCATGCAAACTGGTCATTTTAAATTCATGTCTAGAACTTAGGGAAGCCCACTTGGCACCTGCAAAAGTAACACCCAGCATGCCAAGCACATGAAGTTCTGAGTATTTAGAAAGAAAAAAAAAAAAAAGTTATCTTGAGAGCACTGTGTTCTATGAAGAATGCATCTCGCCACAAAAGAGTAAACAATCCATTACTTGGGTGGGAACACGGGGATGACTTGACATAAATCTGAATAAGGAGATTAAAAATAGGAGTGTATCTTCTGGGAAGTTCAAATACCAGAACATGGCAGTATTTTCACACCGTCAATTTGTTCAGTTCTGAAAAAACTATTATATGGAAATGATGCAGAATATATAACATACACTTACAATTACAAACAATGCATGAGCATCACGTTCAGTCACTGTCCCTTCTATAAATGGCAGAGGGCTGAATAAACAACGCAAAGCCTACTCCAGCAAAAGAAAGGTGAGCATAGTGTTAGCCTAAGGAATACTTCTGAGCATTCAACATGCAAAAAAGCAAGCTTGCCTGCTGTGATAATGCTGAGGGCTTTTTGTGTTTGGAAATGAGCTGCTGAATTGAGGACACTTTGTACCTTTGTTAACATGACAGTCTCCTAAATCTTATTGCTGTTGCAAAGATAATGACAACAGATAGACCTGTCTGCCCCAGGAGGAAAAGGCATTTCAGAGAATGACGTGATTTTAGCACGTAAGTCACAGAGCACTCAGAACTGTATCTTCCCAGGATGTTAATCACAGCACTGGATGGTACTAGGCACTACCTTATTAAAATTGAAGTTTCCCCAAACTTAGCAAAGAATAACTACTACAGGAAATAAAGCTATTGCTTCGTATGTTGGCTAGTAAAATATATGACAAGTTCACCACCTTTTACATGGAAATTTCAAAAGCTCAGTTCAAATACAACACTTCCAAGCCAATTCTAACTCTGCAGCATTAAAACATACTGATATGACCATTTGGTATACTAAGACATGAGACTGTTCCAAATCATTTTGCAATGAGAATTTCCTCCCATTTCCAACTCATAAATCCTATCTTATGAAAGCATGAGTTTATCTATCAACAAAACAGTAACATTATAAGCAACATATTTGGCCCTACAGAGAAACATGGTGATACATTTTAAACAAGTATTCAGACACAGCTATTAAAACTTTGTCTCACTAAACCATGAGTTCACACCCCTAAATTAGCAAGCTACACTGCATGTAACCAGAGACAAAAAACTTTTTCTTAAAAATAGAAATTAAGATTCTATTGCAATCTGCCAGGGATATTAATAAAGTGAAGTTAACTCTATGTGACATTTTAAAATCATCTTACTAGGCAGGCTACAAATTAATAGTAGTCCTTTATTTTCCTAACATCAGACATAAATGTAAAACAAACAAACAAACAAGAAACAAAACCCAAAACCAAACCCAAACCCACAACAGTACGAGGGTTCTATTTTACACATAAAATTACTTTCTCCACTTTTAAAAACGTAAATTCTAACCCTTAAGATTTCAGTTTCCATATTAATAACTCCAGTGCAAGTTAATTCAATCATCATCTGTAATAATGGTATGCACTAACAACCTTTATTTTCTCACAGCCAGAGAAAGATTGAAGGAGGAAAATTCTCTGTGTCTGCAGGAACAGGAACGAGTGCTGCAATTCCCTACATACTGTCAATCACAAGCAAGCAGGCACATATATTAACAACGCAGTTACACTTGAGGAGTGATGAGCATCAGACCCAGATTTCCTTAACTAGCACTGTAGATAAAGGTTAAAAATTTTCTCTTTCCCCCAGTTCCCTCCTTTCCCCGGTTCTCTTCAAAATGTCTATTCAAGAATTGCAAAAGCAATTACATACTGAAGATTACAGGGCACATTCTGAAAAGACAACATTACAGTTTTGGGAAATCACTGACAGATCAAGCTGAAGAAGCACTTACAAAAGGAACTAATGCATTCTTATTCTGAGGATTGGAACAGACGAAATTAGAAGATCAACTGAGAGCTTCAAAGTAATTAGGGCACAGTATTATCTGTCTCTGGAAGGGCAGGATTTATGCAAATTAAGTTATGCATTTTTTTCAGACAACCTCTGGTTTAGACCTCTGTTGAAGCCACTAAGTACAAATCCTATATATCCTTTAACTCAACAGCAGTACTCCAAGACAGTCATTCAGTCTCAAACTTCAGTCTTCTTTGCCCTTCCACCCCCGCCACTATGCTACACACATTCCTTTTTCAGCCACACTACAAAATTGACATGACAGCACTAATACTTGTCAGTGTCTGGGCACAAAGTAGTCTCATGTAAACAACATATAAGTGTCACTGAAAAGTTATCACTCAGCATTTCTTGTCAAGACATGAAGACTTGCTGCGTGTGCTCAAAACACTACACAACTTTACATCGCAGTCCTAAAAAACCAGATTCCTGCTCCTTAGGGAGCATTCATTTTAATTGGCAAAACCTGCTGAAAAGGTTAAGGTAGACTGAGGTCTGACAGACACATGAGGAATAATAAACTGTCTAATATGATCTATCAGTACACCTTTTGCTGTAAGTTATGCAAGGCCAAGGTGAACTCCTTAAACTAATAGAAAAATGTCCTGAAAAACAAACCAGCTTATTTCAAACCCAAAGTATACACAAAGAAACAAGTTCAATCACACTTTCCAATCCCACATTCTAAAAATTCCTACATAAATTCCTGCCTTAGGCTAAAAATCAAGTTCTGAATTTCTGACCCTTGTGATACATGCTTACCTTGCTGAAAGGGTGATTTCTTCCCCCACCACCGGTACCTATAACAAGACAATACAAATACTTCACCCCGTGGCTATGTGTGCCCAGTTCCCATCACTAGAAGCTTGCCTCTCTGACTACTTTCTGACATGCTAGAAGTTCATAAATGCCTGTGTTCATTAATGACATTATTACAAATAGCAGCTGTACAAGGCCTAATCTTGCATCACCAAAATTGCCCACCGTGCTGCTGATTTACCCAAGAGCAGGATACAGCTGACAGGATATGGACTCATTTGCTTGCAGCTTCAAGTCTCATACAAGATGTAACACACGTAAGTCAGTTCCAGTCTAATTCCAATTCAATGCACCATGAACAAAGTGCAAAACACTGTTAAACTTAACATTACCAGAAGCACTGCTGCTACCATAAGTAATAAAAAAAGCCCTACAGATTTACAGAAGCAATCTTTTACTCTCTTGCAGTAACAATAAGGTAAACTTATGATTACTCTCCTTCTTTCCAAAACACACATTAGTATCTTCTCACCTTTCTTCTTCTACAAAAAAAGCAACCTTTCCACAACTTAATTCTGGCTTACCTACCCAAAGAATGCTTTTCTGTAAAGTACTCACAGCAGGAGCACTCGACAATAATTATAATAGAGCTAAAACAGAGAGAATAGGGAAAAGGAAAGGTAACATCCTGTACTGCCAAATTTCTGAGTAACCAGAGACCAACAGTTTCTATGCATAATGGCAAAGCTGGCAAAAGACAGATTTAAAAAAAACTAAAGTTTTCCTAAAACAGCAGCTCTGAATAAGTGAAATGAAGATCAGTAATATTAAGAATGCACTGTGCAAGAGGAACAGCCAGAAAAGCCTTTTGCTTTTCTGCCTTTGAAAAAGAACTGTAAGTTCTTCAAGAGAAAGTTGATTTGGCACAGATGCCTAGATATTCAATACATACATCTTGTTCTATAATGCATGAAAAATGGTGAAACTTGCATCTTTTATGCAGTGCTTGTAATATCCACTGCCATGCAGCTATTTAGACTGGATTTAGTCTCATCCAGCTTCAGATGCCCCCCTTATGTGATTTAGTTTAAGCTTCTGAGCTTCTACCAAGTTAACAAAGATCAGATTGATTCCTGCAAGAGCTGTGCCCCTCTCAGCCATAGAGGGTGCCTTACACAACTACGTTTAAAGCAAATGTCCAATTTCAAACACTTAAATGACATACACATTTTTGGTGGGAAGAAACACCTATGGCAAATAACATCAAAATCTGCCTGCTGTGGAAAACAGGAACATGCATCCACTGAGTATTTCTGGACTACCAGCACCCTCCATCACCCCCCAAAAGTCAGACTAAGTATCCACCCCGATGGCTAAGGATTCTGAAATACATATCCTTCAGGGTATTTGTCCCCTCCCCTGTCACACACTCTTTAGAGAGGTAACTGACTCCTGTCATCACACAGCGGCTGAAAGCTGCCACAGTAGCCTGAAGCCCTGCCACCAGAGCCTCAGGCCAACGGTCACCACAGCTCCAGACTGCATTTGAAAACATAGATTCTCTTCAAGCAAATCACTGAACTTCAACCTTCCCTGATACTAACTGCCACAGCACATAATGGCACAGAGCACAGAAATACTGATCTAGTTGACTCTCTCAAGTCCAAACAAGAATAGCTGAAACAAGGGCTTGGCTACTGGTTTCAAAGCACCACAAGTGTGTGGATTTTCACTGCAAGAGTACTTCTTAAAAATTAGAAAGTAGGTTGCATATATGCTACAGTGCAATGTACATATTCACTAGTAAATAAGAAATCCCACCTAAAGTATGTATGAGAAGTGACAACATAGGTCAAAACATTTTGAGAAAGAATAATTTGTAAGCTACTGCTCTCAAAGCCCAGCTTCCCAAACCTAAAAGAATATCATAGCTTCTGACACCAACAAACTGCAAACAAAAGCTTCACACCAAGTTTTGTGAATGTCACTAGAGAGCCCACTTGATCACTTTCAGATCAAGCTTTGTCAATTCATGTCTCATTCATCCTCCTGAATTCACCTGCAATCCAACCCTTGCAGTTCCTCGGTGAAAAGAGAGAAAAAGAGTTGCTTGGAATCAAAAACCCCAAAGAAACAAACAAAACCCAAACTACACAGGAAAGAATGCATCTTTCTTCTACATTAATTTTGTATTGCAAGACCAAATGATGCCTCTCAAGTAGAAATCCATAGGAAGCCAGTTTCATAAACATCAGAAATAAAAGATTTGCTCAATGGGATCTCTCTGTGCACTAGACAGAGAATCCCATAGTAGTTAATGCTGGAAAGGCACAATGGAATGACCTGATAATGGCACATCTCTTTTACCAGCAGCAGTAAGCACTAGCTAAGACAAATTACTAACAACCATATCCATACAGTTTATGAAAATAAAACATGTAAGGGCCGACAAGGACAGGCTCAGAATTTATTCATATACCTACTGGCAAACAAAAGAGAAACTCTCACTGATTGTCAAAGATCTCCTCATTCTCTTCACTCTTCTTCAATCTTCCTTGGGTCTTAATAAATGCTTTCACTCTCTCTCATCCCCCAGCCTTTCCATGCCTGTGGTATAAAAGGCTACAAAATCCAATCCTCTTGCACTGGACAGAAGGAACATAATTCTTGTACAGATGACAACCCCTCATCAGGACCTGCCTGTGATGATGTTGTATATCAGAAGTACCTGAGTATCACCCATTGCATGAATTCATGTATGAAGAAAAGGTTCCACTGTGGAGACCATCACAAAAAGCTGAGCAGGACATGAACTTAAAAGTATGGCAAACTCACTGACAACCTTCTGGATCCATTTTAGCACAACAGGAGCCTGGCAGCTACTGAATCAGTCTGCTGCTATTTACTATGCGGCTTTAAAAGAGACTTCTAAGAATATCCTTTTAACTCTTAGGAGCAGGCTGTCATCCTTCTTTTGTTCATCAGCATGAAATTTTGCCATCTGCTCCAAAAAAGGACAGGTTATAGGTGACAAGATGTAGCCAGATTTCTTCCTTAACATATGGGAGGAAGGGGTAACAAAGAAAGATAACCACTTTTTCTGGACATGGCAGAAAACGGGGAAGAAAGAAATTGCAAACCTGATGAAGTGAACAGATACTTTGCTGATCTAGCAACAGATATCAAGGAAAACTATGACACAGAACTGTGTTGTTCCTGCCAAAACCTCTAATAAAACAGAGATTCCTAACATGGTAAGAGCCACATGCTCCCAATATTCTGCACATGCATCAGCAACTGGAACAATACCAAGTATTGATGCATTTTATTTTCAAGTCATCTGTGTGGAGTCAAGAAGTGAAACAAGAAAATTACATCTGGCCTTTGGAACATTTTTTTTGCTTGATTCTAGCTAAGTCAACACTTTTCATTCTCGCTTTAACACACTGCAGGTTCTTCTTAGTTGCTTTGGTACAAACAAACAAGCAAGTCAGATATATAATTCAAGAAGTGCAATCAAGTTTATTTTACAAGACCAAAGAGAATCCGAAGGTATGTGATAGAGGATGTGTCCTCTCTGTAACCCAATGTATCAGAACATTACTGGTAAACAGTAGAATTGAGGTAACTATGAGAGAAAGGGTTATAGAAACTGACATTTAGAAAGCTTTCCTGCAACAAAATGCCATAATAAAAACACTTATCACAGCAACAGTGTACATTTCTTGCTTAATATTTTTACTGCAGTTAGACACTCTCACAGTAACAATGCTTTATTACCTTTTTTTCCTCTGCTTTTTTATTTGTGCCCTCTTCCTCGCACCAAGAAGCACATCTCTTGTCCTTTCCTGGTTACTATCATTTTCAGATGTGAACTTGTGTTTCTTCTAGACTTACACAAGATAATGATAGTTTATTTTTTCATAATAATAATCATAACATATTGACACTAGTATGACACTATTGACACTGATAATTCAGCGTCCACATACAGCACAAACATCAAAATGTGGATTTAAAGGCTCCAGACCAGTACATTCATTTCATGCAGATGGAATTCTGTGTCTCTCTCACAGCATCTACAACTTTTAGATACTTCTCTTTTTAAAAAAGTGAAAGAGAGAGAGACCGAAAGGGAATGACTCCATCCAGGGCAGAGCATGAGAAGCCGCACTTCTGCTCCCCTCTCCATCATCTCTCCCTGCTGTCCTCACCATCCCTTGCTATTGCCCTGCCCATGCCCAGAAGCCACTGAGAGCTGCTCAGTCACACCCCACAGTGCCCTGCTCCTGAGCCC
>JANHGB010054483.1:8819-29229 GCA_026283785.1 Coracopsis vasa
CGTAAAAACCAGATGTAAGTATTAATATTGTTTTCTGTCTAATATTTAGCTCTAAAGAAGAGAGTGTATCAGGTTCAGAGCACTGCAGTTACTGAATAGCTGTATGTGCGTGTGTGAATTGCCATTTTGCCAGAGATGCAATTCAGATCTGTCTATTCCAGGTACAGTTAGAAAGAGCTCGCTGCATGTATTGAGGCTGTTTTCGTATCTCGTTTCAGAGTCTCTTTGGGGTCCCGTTACTGGGTCACAGTCTTTATTTCCTGCCAATTTCTGACCCATATTGAATGGGCTCTTAAATGACCTGCTTTGTATGTTGTCCACCCCTGAATGGGATGTCCCCCTTCCCTTTTAGATTTTGGCTTATTTTGGCTCTTTTGTTTTCAGCAAACATATCTCTTTGTGTACATCAGGCGCTGCTTGTATCCCACTGTTATTCCCAAAGACAGTTGCACCAAAGATTACTGTTTTGTGTGCGGGACATAAGAGCCCAGGGGCACATCTTCACTGCTTGCCTAAGCAAGCCTGATGTAGGCTACGAAGTCTTCATAGTGAAGCCCTGTGTGTACAGCTTTTGTCCACAGTACCATGATAGTAACTTGTGAGGTAGGTTGGAGTATTCATGGGCTGTTCCATAACTTGCTGTGGAGTGAAATGATTTAGGATACATGATCTCAAATTATGAGACCGATTTAATACTAGCATTTTACCAAGCAGGCTGTTGTCAGTTCCTTGCCAGCTGGTGAAACATGGGAAAGAGGCTGTCTGGAATGACATCTTTGTTCAAAGAGTTTGGAAATGCAGTGGAAATGAAGTAACAAAATGTGAGATTTTAAACAAGTATAGAGGAAACAAATTGAGAAAAGAAAATATAGCCCAGGTGGAAGTGTGTGATAAGATTAGTGGGCTAACCCCCCCGTGCTCATTTAGCTAGGAAAATAGGCTCTGCTGTCTTGGTTTATTGTTGCTTAAAGTTTTGTTAAACACTGTTAATATTTTTGCTTTTTGGGCAGATGCAAGCTGGAGGCAAAGTGTTGCTGCCTGGAGACAAAATCCTGTTAAAGCTGAATGTCCTGACTGTATGCTTGGGATTTTGTGTGCTCAGCGCTCTCCATATCTTGCATGTGTTTTCCCCCAGCCCATTTTTCATGAAAGATTGTAGGGTCCATTGTTGGCTGTAATATTTGTGGAATTTTTGGACATGATCAGATGCGCTCATCAAGGGTTAGCATGTTATGGGCTGACATAAATACCGCCAGAAGAGACGCATTTACAGTTTCTCACCTAGACCAAACTCAGTTGTGGGGTGTTTTTGTTTTTAAGGAGTACAGGAAACCAGCTAAGGCTTTTCAGTGCTGTATCAATAATGTAGGTAATTAAAATAATCTCATGTAGATAATAGCAATTCCAATGTATTGAAAAAGTCCAACACCTTGTTGTTCAGCATCTTGTCCCTACTGTGTTCTTGATTATTTATGCATGAAAGAGCATTTACAACTTAAACTGAGGTGATTTAAGTTAGGAGCTAATTAGTCATATACTCTTGTCTTATTGCATGTTGTCTGGGGAATAGTGGGAAAATAAGGTGGCACTAATTTCCTAAGGATATATCAGGCAACCTGCTCTTTTTGGAATGTTAAAATTCCTCCTAGCTGAGCTTGTGAACGAGGTGTTAACTTTCCCATGAAGCAGCAGGCTCCTAGGATGATTTCATCAACTTGAAGGCATTTTGGTCAATCCTTTAGCTGTTCACCAGTGAGAGTGATTGGAGCTGTAACAGAAGAAAGGGAAAGGGACATGATGCTTAGGCAATAAAATAGTTTTGCTTACTTTAAGACTTCCAGAAAGTGGGCAAAACCCTAGCTTTGGAGATAGGAGGTTTTTGAGAGCCAAAGCCAACATTTTACTACCTGCAGTGATATGTATGTTGTCCAGGGACTCTTTAATTTATGTAGTAGTTCCCAGAGTGGAGACCAGGCCCCATAGCTGTTGCAGGACTTTCTTTTGGAGTGAGTTTGAATGCTTCAGGCTGATGAAGGCACAGTATTCTTAGGTGCATTTGAACTGCAAGTTCAGCATGGGCCAGGAAATGAGCTAAAGCCTTAAACTGCTGCCTAATCATTAGCTTAACCCCAGCTCTGTTTGGAACCATTCCATTTCTTGGCTCCTGCACAGACCTACTAGGGAAGGGTGCTTACCTCTAGCAGGAAGGGTGGGAACTGGTTGGTGCTGGTTGTCCTTAGGACCAGGGATGAATGAATCCTTGGCCACCGTGTATTTGGCAGTACTGCTGTTGCCTAGGTCTCCCACTTTCTGGCATGTAAAATGCAGGCACGACTACCAGTTTGCCATCTTCTGCTAGTATTTTAAGGAAAAAAAGGGGTCTGATTATTTGGACTTCAGGAGCAACATAAAGACCCATGTGCGGGCTTGTCAGGCTGTGATTCCCAATCTCAGCATCATTCTTAAGCCCTTAAATTTGTGAGGAAATCAGCTATAATCCATTTTTTGCCGATTCTTGTTTGTTGTGGTAGGTGGTTCTCCTCTGAGTGCTGTAAATCTAGTCCTAAAAGTGTAACCTTTCCCATGGATTATGTGAGTCATGTCAGAACCATTCTCAGTCCTGTGAGATGAGCAGTAACATCTGTGTGCGCTGGAAGAGTTACTGCTGACGGAAAGGAGAGCTGCAGTATGTATGGGAGGAGTTTTTGTTCCCTGTGTTAATTTGGACAAGCTTCCTCTTCAGCATCTCCCTCTCTGTTTCCAGCGTTGGTCTTCCGAACTCGTTGACTCTTTATGAAGTGCTGGAAATAGGTAACCACAGACTGGGTCCTCTTGCATGAAGTAGGACAAGGTACAGCTCTAAAAAAGGATTTTTAGAGCTGGATCTTGTTCATGGGCTATGTACTTTCTACATCTTTTTTCTGAGAAAGCTCAAGACACAGTTCCAAAACTTGGCTCAATTCGTGGAAAGGTAGTGTAATTAGTACTGTGGCAATACTGCACCCCTATGCAGGAGTCTTACTCTGGTAATCCTCTCCATCCTCATGCACGCACTACAGTGCCTGCTGGACAGCAAAGGTGGTGTTATCTTTAGCAGCAGTAATGGAAGAAGCGTCATGTTACTAGAGTCATCTTGGCTTCATGGTCTTAATACTTGTGAACTCATTTGCATGGCCCAGATGGTCTCTTAAAAAAAAAAAAAATAGACTTTAGGTTTGTTACCAGTCTGCAGCTCATTTTCGTGGCTTCACAAGTTTTGAGTGTTGTGCTGTTTTTCTGTGTGACCACCGCTGGCTTGGTGCATACCCATTTCCTGCCTGCGAACTAGATTTCACTTTTGATTTTCAAGAGTGAGAACACAGGGCATGCCCTGCAATTTAATTCAAGCCTGTGGTTGCAGAAAGATGGATAAGACAAGCAGGTCCTAGTAAGAGACCAGTAAATAAAATGTTGAGGTGCTTTAGTTTTGGTGAAACTCAGGGCAAAAAATGCTTGAGACCTCTCAAACTTCGGAAAGGTGCCAGGTTCTGCAGCCATGGAGTCAGAGAGTACAGCAAGGACCCACTGACATGGGTATGTCGTTTTGTACTTCCAACAGGTATTGTTTCAGGCTGCTTGAAAACTCATCACAGCTACAAGTGCTTTTCACTGCTGGATCTGCAGGCAAACAGGTTAAAGATTTAATTCCAATAAATCAGTAATGGTAGCTGGAATGGGGTTCTACAGTGAGCTTGAATTCCATAGCTCCCAACAAAGTAAGCTACGGCTATAATAACAACAAAGTAAAAAACCAGAAGTAATATTAATTAAATGGAAATTGTCCTGGTACTTGATCTATTGAAAAGCAGCAGAGCCTAGTTGGTAAACTAATAGTTCTCAAGCACAGTAGAGGCTGCTTTGTGAACAGACAGCCTGACGATGGTAGGCCTAGGAGTTAAACTTTAATATAAAGACATTGAACATTTAAAAGTATCTGGGAACTAAAAGACTTCTTTTCTCTTTTCTCAGGTGATACTGTCACTATCGGGGATGTGTCCTTTAAACTCAAAACACCGAAGAACCCAGAATTTGTTCCACAGAACTACAGTAAGAATCTGCTCTCCTTTTGAATGATTTTCAGGCCATTATTCAACAACCTTTTACTCACTCAAGTCACCCCACTGACTTTACTGAAATTATCAAAGAAAGATGTTTTGAAAAAGCATGCAATTTGTGGAAGGATTTCTCTGCTGAGTTCTTTACTGCACCTCTGGTTCAGCTAGTTATGTAGGAATCTCTTAACTTTGAATGTAACTTGTCCTGTTGATTAGTGGGTAAAAGGATTATTTGTGTATATTTAAATATTTTGTTCAAGAGGGCTATCATCCAGCAATTACTTCTAAAAATAATACAGTAATCTCATTGTTTTGTCATAAGCTGTGGCAGTTTAAAATTGCCATTCAATTGCAATGTAGTTATATGTCCTAAGAATTTTCTGCTGTATGGTAAATGTATGGTTTTCCTACTGTGATATTTACTATTCCCAGATTGTCACATTATTGTTGTCAGCAAACATAGGGATCTTTGAAATTAAGTAAGGTCAAAGAAAGTGTTCCCCCCTCTGTGCTGAGCAAGACTGGTAAACTGGTAACAGTGGAAAAGAAGGCTGAGGCTATCAATCCACATAATTGATACCAAAATATTTTGTTCTTTTAAGTTACCAAATTAAATTGATTTTAACATCTTTGAACCTTTTTACGTTTTGCAGAAATCGGTGGGATAGGTACTGTTGGTTACCATATGTTTGAATGTCTTTGCTTTTCAGGTCTTATGCTAGGTACTTAGCAAGTTCTATATGAAGCACTCCATTTTGTGAGTTAATGTAAAGTATTAATCTGTTTTGCTGTTGTTGGCAAATGGCTTTTTCTTGGAAGATGATAATTAAAGATACAGAAAATCTGAATGGGTCTTATTTTTCTTTTTATAAATAAAAAGTAAAAATGAGTCATACACATGAGATTTTTTTAAATGGGATTTCTGTCATAACTATGTCTGACACATTCCGGAAAGAGGACACTTATTTTTGCACTGCTTCTTTTATCAGTAAAAATAAAACCTATATTTTTAAAATCTCACTATGCCTGAAAAGCAAGGTTGTTTCTTTAATTATATTCTGGAGAAAATTTGCACAGCTTTTCATGGTAGTTTAGATCTAAAGTTGAATTGTGAGAATGCACATTATTAATTTTTTTTTATATTGAGTTCGTGTCAGTTCACTGCTTTTGTTAATGGTTTCTGGAAAATTTATGGAAATGACAATGTGCCTTATTGTTTGCTACCTGCATTTATTAACCTTCACAACTCAATTCCTAACATAGCTATTCCAGGGCACTTTTTTCAATGACATCAAATCCTTGTTAAGGCAGGAAAAAGGATGTTCTCTTGCAACACCGTGTCGGCTCTGCTGCTCTCTAAATGTGCAAGTGCATTTGGGAGTTTGGCTGTAGTCATGTTACATGCAACTGTACTGAACTGTGGAATTTCAAACACTGTGTGGTATTGTGCCATATGTCTTGCGTATATGCACCCTCCCCAGTGTGTGATCAAAAGTGACATGCAAGGTGTTAAGTGATAAATGCTGTTAGTGTTGTTGGTTGAGATACATGGAAGACTAATTATTGTGAGGAGTTGAAACAGAAGGCTTGTGCATGTAATAATGAAATACAAAAAAAAGTAGCACTAAATGGATTTGTGTGCTTGAAAGGTACTTGTTTTAATGTTGAGAAAATTGGGTTACTTCTCTGTACTAGGCTCAGTGATGCCAGCAGTTCTTGTTATTTATTCCTCACCTGAAAGATCAGTATTGCTTTAACAGTAAGATACCTGTGTGTCCTTAGGCCAGGATGGTGTGCACCGTGTGCTGCAACAGGGCCAAGCGTGTCTGTTCACTTTGCTCAAAGTAGGATCAGATTTGCACTGGAACATTCTTCTTTCTGTTAACTTTAAATCTGAGTGTCAGAATGCAGCACACTATAGAGACAGGATATATTGCAGGATGGCTGTAATCTTTGCTAGCAAAGACTTTTGCCATTACATTTCTTCTTTCCTAGACTAAGGAAAGATCTCTGTGGTCAGAGATGGTGATTATTTCAGCAGTTTGAGTTTTCATGTCAGCTTGCAACTGATCTGCTGCTTGGTAGTTACCAGCTTTCAATCCAGGATTTGAATTAGTGTGGGTTTTGTCAGTAGATCTCTGAATGTTTTACACCATTATCCGTGTTTCGCCTATACAGAGAGTGAGGAACAGGGAGACACGGGGAGGTATGGAAACCTACAGTGAAGGTCAGGAGGGAGCTCAGGGCATTGTGTGCACTGCTTCTTGTGCCTCAAAGCAGGGCTGGCTGAATCCAAATCATTACTGAGAGATGTTTGCACCTCCTTGTGCTAGTGATGTAGATTCTAGAACCTCTTTGCACACTTTGCTGCAGTAATTAACAATTCTTTTGTTTGGGGGAGAAAAAAAATAAAAGGCTAAAAGCTTCTTCTGATGCCTCATTTGCCTCATTAAGATTTTTTTGGTGCTTGTTCTATCTAGCATAACCATGATGCACAGATGACTCTTTTCTTCACTGTGATTCCTGTCTTGTATATTGGAAAACAGTTATGATTTTCAGTCATTTATTTTTTAGACTTATTTTCATTTTCCTTTCATAATTCTTCTTTCTCTTTTCTCTCAAACTGTTTGGTGCTGAACTGAGCTGTTGCGCTCTAAAGCAGACACAATATGTCCTGCCAGTTGGAGTCTTGAGTTCTGAGATAACTGCGCTGGCTATGTGTTTCCTTATGAGTTGTACATCCAGCTAAGAATAGTCTCATTTATTCCATGTTTATATATCACTAAGAGAAACTTGGTCTTCTGAATCCCATTCACAGTTCTTCCCAGAAAGCCATTTGGCTTTACATGATTTCTTTATATTCTTTTTTCATTTATACTCACATGGAGAAGTATGATTTACTTATGCAGAACTTATATCTTCCTGTGAAGCAATCGACTCAGAGGAATTAATGATGAATGAGTTTACAGGCCCATCCAGGAAGTAACTTTCCCTCTTCTGAGCCCCAGCAAAGACTCACAACTTGTTTCCTTACCACCACAAGAACAAAAATTCTTGGAATGAAGACTGTTTCTATTAAAAATTTATGAGGAAAAATAGTATTTCAGTGAAAACTGTCTGTGATGTAACCACGTTATGAAACTTTGAAACTCTTTGGGCTCTGTGCATCAGAATAAAATTGAAGGAGCAGCAATGTTTTACTTCCGAATTGCTAAATGAAACTGACATAGGAGTGAGTGCCCCCATCTTCACTTTGGCCATGCTACCTCCTTCACTGTGTCCTGGGCAACCCACTCTTCCTTCATTGTCCCCCAGCCTGAACAAGCTGTGAATTAAGTTATAGAATCAAAGAATCATGGAATAATTTGGGTTGGAAAGGACCATCAAAGATTATCTATTCCTACCCCTGTTCAATGAGCAGAGGCATCTAGATCAGGTTGCCTAGAACCACATGCAGGCTGGCCTTGAATGTCTCCAGGGATGGCACATCCACCACCTCTCTGGGCAACATGTGCCAGGATTTCACCACCCTCATTGTATCACTGAGCTCAGGTTTTTTTAGCATTTTCTATTTTTGAAATGTGTTTATATTTTTAGACAAAGATGTCCCTCCCTGTCCCCTTCTTCCTCAACTGTATTTTATGGCAGCTGTGACCTGTGTTGGATGTTATGCAGACTGCTGTGGGAAGCTAAAGGATCCCTCTGGATAATTGAATGAGAGGGAGATCTTTTTCCCTTCATGAACTTTTGCTTCCCCTGATAAAAGGAGCGTTTTCAGTCTCTGAACATGCATTGTAGCAAAAGCTAGGAGTATGTAAAGGTCTTTTTTTTAATTCTGTTGAAAATAATATATATTGATGGTTTTTAAGTGCCTGTTGGTTATTATGTGATGACCAAACTAGAGTCAGACAGGGATGTGAGCTCTAATATATTTTGTACCACATCTGGAGTAGATATTCTTGGGAATCAGTTCACTTAACTGTCTGTCTCTGCACAGTGGGAAGAGGTAGGTAACTCCTTCATTTATGGGATTTCTTTTGTAGGTGGGAAACAAGGACTTGCCAGCAGATACTGTCTGCTATCTCTAGCGAATCTTATGGCTTCAGTGAGTGTAGCATGTGCCAAGAATTCAGCTATGGGTGAACTGGAAAATTTCCGAGGCTAGCATAGCCATTTCAGTCTTGATGTTATCAAAAGCCGATTTGTAGCTTTAACAAGAGCAGCTGCAGCATTTGCTTCAAAATCTATCTACAACATTTTCTTTTCTTACGTGGGATTTCTCCATTCACCTTCAGCTGCTCACTTTACAAAACGTTTGCGCAGATTCTGGTAGGTGTTGTCCTACTTAGCACGTATTACATAGCAATAGAATGCAGTTTCTTTCGCTGGGCATCATTGATACACAGGAGTAGCAAATTGTAGCACTGACTACTCTCCTGTATGTGCCAGATGGTGTCTTTGAGAATGCATGGTAGAGGCTTCCTACGCACCATCACACAGATTAAGAATATAGGGCCAGCTACTCAACTACTGCAGATCAGCAAAGTGCCGCTAAACAGACTGTACAAACCCAGTTTGCATTAGACACTATCTGACTCACGGAATAATTAATAAAAATTGCTGTAATATACATGCTGATGCTTTTTTCAGCTAATTTCTCCTGTCTTTTAAATGTCATAGAAAATGATTATATGGTGCTTGTAGTACTGTACAGTACTTGAACAGAGAGAAACTTTTTCAAGTCAAGTTAGAGAAAACGTAAAAGCTTTGCAATGCAGATACCATGGTACAAATAGTCTACATATATAGAAATAATATACAAAGTACTGTGTATGTGCATCTGTAGTTGTTTTTGAAAAGCATACTGTGGTGTGGAAACAGTTTATGCAGCATGGACTGCATGTACAAAGAAAATTTTATATTCTGATTTTAGAGGGACATAACTGGGAAACTGAGGGAAACTTAGTATCTGTAGCCATGTACAGATATTACATGATAGAACACAAAGAACTGACAAGTGGAAGCTGCTGTCATGTCAGTTCACCTTAGGGAGTGCTTGCTTTGAATTGTCAGTGTTATTTGTAACAGGCTTCCTTTGAGTTAGTTTGCAGATGATCAGTCATTGAAAACATGTATTATAATGGTTCCAGCTGTAATCTCTATGTGAGGAGAATGATATGAATGGCGAAGCAGTGAAACCATTTTCTAGGAAATGTACCAATAAGGACTTGTCTTTTGTGTTCTTTTCTCAAAATAAAGCAAAGTTAGGAAATTCTAGGACTCTTTTTAAAGTTGCGTTTTTCATATTAATGTTTAAGAGTAAATTTCTTTGTTTAAACATAATGATGAGACTCTTGAGTGTCCTGAAATTACTTAAGGTTTGCAGGGGGATCATTTTCCTAAGATTTTAGATTTTTTTGAATGCTGTACACTCATGTTATCTTTTACATGACAGTTTGTCTTGCAGATGCTGCTGAACATTCTTAAATTCTTTTTCTATTTATGGTACTGCTTTTACGTCTGACCTGAGTTTTTTCTTGAGACCATCCTAAAAATAAAAAAGATAGCTACACACACTAATGTGAATTACACCAGAGGCATTTGTAGTCATGCTGTGTCAAAGCTGATTTTGCCATGCTGCTAATGCATGATTTTTGACATGAAAGAATTCAGTGTTTCAGCAAGATTTCCAGGCTTATTTGACCACTTTAAGTAACTTTTTTTTCTTTTTTTTTTGAGAACAGTTATAGAAATACACTGGAGGCACATTGGCAAGTTCATACAACAAGTAGAAATAATAATGAATATGCCTTTCAGTAAGATCTCTGTCTTACAATTTTAATGGTACTTTTAATAGAATACCTTCTATTTTTGTGGTGCTTTTCAAATTAGCATACCTGTCCAGTAGCAGAGTTAGGACAGAGTAGTTCTGATGTGCTGCATTATCCTTCATTTCACAAAGAATATATGTAACGGGAACTTCCTTGATTTTTCTTGAAAATTTCATAGAAAGGAACATGTTATTCTGTGAGGAGTTTATTTGTGTGTGGCCTGTGGTTTGTGGTATGTGTGACCTCCATTGCTGTTGGAAAACAGTACTGCAGCGAAGAAGAACAAGATATTTCACATTCATAGGCTCTTACCATAACATATATGAAAACTAATACTGGGCATGCTAATGACAGTTGTTCATAAACCAAAGCAAAAAAGCAAACCTGAAATGTTTATTTACAATTAATCGGATAATCCTAATGCATAAATTGCTCACCTACATGTGTGTTCTATTCCTGGTCATAGTGATGGTAAGGATATAGTAGATTTCTCTGGACATAGAAGGCAATTTCAAAAGGTTTTCCTGAGTGCCAGACCGAAACTTTCAGTTAAAAATTTTTATAAAATCTTCGTTAGCCAACTTTATACTTGAAAAATCTTCCTTGAATCTCAAACAGTCATTTAGTGCTGTTTCTGTGATCTTACAGAAATGAATTTGAATTCTGATATACAAAGATTCAACAATGAACCAAAACCCCTTGGAACTGAGGGGCACTATTGCTTGCCATCCTTAACTCTTCCGCACACATACTGCTTTCCTGAGATGGAAATCTGATGTAGAACCAAGGCTTGTTTTTTAAAATTCTGGCTTCTAATTCCAACCAGCAATCGCACTGAAAAATGTAAATAACCAACTAATAATTTGAAGATTTCATCACCTCTTGCTCCTTTCTTACTGCATTTTGGCGTCCCAGGCACTAGCCTTGAGGTTCCATGTTCAAACCCCATCATTAGTCTTGTCATATTATCCTGAAAGCAACCATATATGTATATGCATTCATATATTCCCCCCCACACCCCCCCCCAGCTTGCTTGTGTTCTCCTCCTGCACTGGTGCTTCAGAATGGTTTGGGTTGGAAGGGACCTTAAAGATCATCTAGTTCCACTCTCCCCCTCCCCACCATGGGCAGGGACATCTCCCACTAGACCAGGTTGCCTCTCCTTCAGTGTGCTCTTTCTTTATGATACTTTCCAGTGCTACCAGCATTTGCATACATGTAGTAAACATTTTAGTTTAATTATAATCAGGTTATTGCTTTTTAAAATAATAAGGGTATGGTATTCTTAATAGAAATAAATGGATTTGCTTTGAGTTGTTGTTTATTATGATGCTGGAAGTTGTGTGGTATTGATGTAGTCATACCGCAAGGTTTGCATTTCCTTGATAATTTAATTCTGTGTTTTATTGTGTCAAAATGTAAACGGGAATGCAGTTATCTTTTAAGAATAGAACAAATTAAATATGTCTGTGAACATTAATCTTAGTCTGATGCAAGCACAGTATTTTTAAGTTCATGATTCACAGAAGCATTGGGATATAGGCTGGATAAATCTTTTAAATATTGTTAATAATGTAACTTCATTATATTAACTGATGCAGAGAAGTCCAATCAACATTGGGTAATAAAAACCAGTCTTTACTTTGATCAGTTTAATGTGAAATGAGAATCAACAACTTTTTTTTTTTTCCCCTGTTTTTTATTGGGTTGTTTTTTGAAAGAATGGAGTTCAGCAGAGAAAAAGGCAATGGGTAAGATAGGTATATAAACTTTATGCAAATTAAGTAGTCTATATAAGGTGTGTGTGGGATTTCCTGCTTTTCAGCTGTCCAACTTTAGGGCACCACATATTTGTGTCTTTGTTTTATTTTTGGAGATAAGAATAAAAAAATGTGTGCATGGCCAGGTATCTTAATACTTTTCAGAATTAAGTAATACATTCATGTCTTTGTATTTCAAAGTGACAGATTCTTTGGCCCAGGCCGTAGTCCACCATTTAAGATGGATAATGCAGAAAGATCTTCTTGGCCAAGATGTCTTTCTTATTGGTCCTCCTGGGCCTCTCCGGCGATCTATTGCCATGCAATATCTGGTAAGCATGTTGGTTTAAATTCTGAGAGACAGTTATTAATCAGTTAGTCATTCCTCTGTTAGCCAAAGGTTAAAGATAGTCCTAGGAAATCTTAAGAGCAAGCTACTTAAGAGGTAAATAAGTTTTTCCATAAATGCGCTTTCCAAAGTTCAGGTTTTGTTATGGATGAATAGAAAGTACAGACATTTTAATACATGTTTTTCTGCTTAAACTCTAAGGAAAAAAAAAAAAAAAAAGAGTTGGAAAACTGTGTTACCATATGCTATCACAAATGGAGAAACAGTTTGTTCTAGGCATTATGTATGTTAGAAGATGAAGATATCTGCCTACTGTTACAGACAACAAATCATTTTTGTTTCATTATATAAAAAAAGACGTGAAGGAAAGGATTTGGGAGAGGAGTGTTCTGAGTAACATTTGGGAACAGTTATCACGAGTGATTAGAAAGAGTAGATGTGTGTATGATCCTCTCTTGGAATGTGGGAAGGACTTGCCTACGTCCATCTGCATGAACCATGGCAGCACCATGTGCAAAATTTAACTTTTAAATTATTTTGCCCTTAAATGATCAAGGAGAGGGTCTGCCCCAAAAGGTCATGTGAGTAGGACTTTTTTCTGCCGTGAGCTCCATCTGGAATCTGGTTGGGCAGAAGGGTAATAAATGGAGGTGTATAAACAGTTGTCACAAAGATCAGCTGTTCCTTTAAAAATCAGAAGATACTGCTTGAAAGACTTAACTCTCAGGTGTAAAGCATACAGCAGAAAGCTGCAAGATTATCAACTTTGAAAAGGAGAGCAAAGATTTCCCAATTCAGCAAACTAGATATGCTACTTGATAGCTTGATGAATTCTTTAAAATAAATGAGAAAAGCTTGGTATAACCTAAAAAGAGGACTTGGGGAACACCTGAAATCCAGGCATGGGACATAGAATGTGTCGTCTTATTTATACCACTGTTTGTATGAGCTATATTAGAAAGGCTGCAGCTTACTGTTTCAATGCCATGTGAACAATCACATGAAGACTGGCCTTTGCATGTGAGCTGATACATGCTGTGGTTCCTTTAATGAAGCTATGTAAACCTGGAAAACTTATCTGATGTTGCTGAAAGCTACTACTATGTGTTTATAGATAGAGCTGTTTGTTGAAGAAAGCACACTTGTATCTCACCCTCTGGGTTTTTTCGTTTAATTATAAGAAAGTACAATTGTATCTCCCTGCAGCATAAAGGAACTGGTGGCTTTGTAACCACTAGTATAAGTGTTACTGAACAGTGGAACTTGGAGCTTTGTCAGCCTTTTACAGAAAACTTCTGGTTTTCATTCATGATTTGCAGATGCTGATTGCTTTTCAGAGTCCAGAACCAGAAGGTGAACTTACAGGATGTTACAGATGTTCAGTGGAAAGAATATATAGCTGGTTATTATGTTTTTAGAACAGGTTTGGGGAAAATAAAAGTTTATTGAGCAGAAATTCAAACTGTTTTGTTTGAGGCAGAAGACACTGTAAAAATTGTAAAAATAAGAGATACAGATTTTGTTCAGAGTTATTTGAAATCACTGTGCTGCTGCCTAGAGCTCTTTTGTGCAATTATGCCACTAGGTCTATTGTTAAAGTTCACTTACTGGGGTTATAGTCTTATTTTTGTAATAATTTTAGACTGTTGTCCACAGGAGCTAACAAAGAGGGAGGTTGAATATATTGCCCTGTCGAGGGACACCACAGAAACTGACCTCAAACAGCGACGGGAGATCCGAGATGGCAGTGCTTTTTATCTTGATCAGGCAAGTTGCAGTCATACACCACCTAATTATTGTTTACAAGTAATCTGAAGGAAGATGTGGTTTAGATGAAAGATTAGTATGTGGATTACAGAGTGACATGTTTCTGATGCAGTTAGAAAGTCTCATATGATATTCTTGATTACTGAAATATGTTATCTTTATCCAAATCCAAGGCAATTCTGTCTCTTCCAGGGTGCTACAGGGTTGATTTAGACAGACTATTTTTGATATGCTTCTGTAAGGAGGAGTGAAATCCATTCCATGCATGTTAGGCAATCACTTCTCTTGGTTTTCACTTCCCTAACACTTGTAGCACATTAGATGTATTCCTGAAATCAATCTTCTGATCTTGGTTCACTGAAAAAGAATCTAGTTAATGTATTTTAACAGTGTTCTGTGTTGTGAAACCCAAGCACAGTAAATGGAGACAATTGGGAGATTTGATTTGAAAGCTCACTGCCAATCTGAATTTAAATAATGATTTAAACATTCCTGCCGTCACTCTTGCCTCAACCATTACCTAATTTAATACAACCATAGAGTGACTTAGTTAAGGCAAGTGTTCTCTTTGTGAGTTACCAATGGCACGTCTCCCCTTTGATTATGCAGGTAAAATGTACACTTCATTTAGAATGTCTGTTTTCCTAGATACCTAAAATTTATATACAAGTTAGGTTTCTAACTAAATAGGATGAGTCAGTTCCTCTGATGTAGTGTGAATGTAAATGTGTTATCTAAAAGAGTTTTCGGTGATGCTATAGAGGTTAATGATATAAGCATTATAGAGTGATTTGTGGGTGGAGGGGGAGATGGGATCAGGAGAGGAAAGAGAACCTGAAGGCTTTGTTTTCTGTTTTAAAGAAACATTTTCCTTCCCTCCCTGCCCCCCCCGCCTTCTTTTTAAATTTCCAATTATCTCTTTTTCAGACTCACAGCTTCAAAGAAACCTTTAAATAGGTTTTTTTGAAACCACGATAAATGACTTTGAGCGATGGAAGATCCTCAGAATGAAGGATAACAACTAATTTAAATTCTTTTACTTACTTCTAGGACTTCAAATTATGTCATGCTTATCTGGAAATGTGAGGGTTGCACAATATGAGATAACTTAAAGCACTGTACTATGGATTAGGGCTGTAAATGGCCTCTCATTTACAAAAGGGTAAGAGCATCTATGTAGGCTCTGGGGTTAACTCACTAAGTCATATTAGCTCCATAACTGCTGTTATGGACAGCCTTATCCTCATGTTTGCTACAGTATAGTGAAGGTAATTTACCCGTGGTGTAAGAGCATTGGTTAACTAACATTTTGTAAGAGCCACTGTATCAGGGACTGTAAGAAGCTCACCAAGATGTGAAATGATCTGTTAACCTTGTATTTGTCTGAAGGCTGTGATCCTAATGTAAGGATGAGGCATCTGGCTTCAGTTTGTACAAGCTATTTTGAGTGATCTCACCCCAGTAAGAGCACTATAGGACAATTAGCCTTCTAAGTTCAAGGTCAAAAATTGTCTTTCTTCTTCAATGTGTTAGAAATTTTCAGTTGAAAGGTTTTTACCAGAATCAAGCAGACAGCAATACTTCAGAGCAAGACTTTCCTTTATTGAGATACCAAAGTACTAGAATCAGTTGGAATCACAGTGTCTTTCTTCAGCGCATGTGTTACTCATCATATATGTAACCAGTGTATGTTTAAGCTCTAAATGGAATGTAAGAAAATAAATCTGTCATATTTAGATGAGAACTTTTAAAATTCTGGAAGCATGGAAGATGGATCTCATAGTTAGTGATGCTCCAGCTGTTTTCTAACCCTACATTTTAGTTAAAACACATAGAGAGTTACATTTAGAACTATCACACATCTTATTATAGCTTAATAATAAAAGGTAATAAAGTTTTACACTAGGGTTTTAATTTTATTTAGTTCATTTAATGATTTTAAGGTTTGCAGATGGTTGTACCAATTCAGAACATTACAGAAGGGAGGCACTACTTCCTTAAAACCCAGACCATGGGGTTTCAAGACAGAGAAGGCTATCAGTAGGTAGTTTTAACAAAATATTTCTAAAAGAACATGGATTGCTCCCATTGCTATAGGTGAGGTAAAGAGAAGGTAAACTCATACAGGCGACTGAAGATACAGTCTGTGCTTTTCAGATTTACATACCATTTCCCTTCCTGTGGAGTCCCATGCTTCTTCATGACACCCAAGAGAAGACAGCAAAACCTGAAAGTCTGGTTTCCAGAACATCCACTATATGAATTCTGTGGGTCAAGTAAAACTTAGCTTCTTTAAGATAGATGAGGATCTTGGCATGCAAATCATAATATAGTAATGTAGTTATCTCACACTTTGAATAATAATACACTGTAATGAAAGTGGCATCTTGTTACCAGAAATAACTTTATTAGAGTGAATCATCAAGTTTGCAGGCCCACAAAGGTTTGCAAAGTTGTCTGTGAGTGATTGGTAAGATATTACGGCTGTTTATAGCTCTTGGGACTTCTATGAAGACAGGCTGAGAGAGCTGAGGTTGTTCAACCTGAAGAAGAGAAAGCTCTGGCGAGACCTTAGAGCAGCTTCCAGTATCTAAAGAGGTCCTAGGAGAAGAGAGAGTTTCTACAAGGGCATGTAGTGACCGTACAACGGGGAATGGCTTTAACCTGAAAGAGGGGATATTCAGATTAGACATTAGGAAGAAATTCTTCACAATGAGGGTAGTGATGCACTGACGCAGGTTGCCTAGAAAACCTGCAGCTGCCCCATCCCTGGCAGTGTTCAAGGCAGGTTGGATGGGGCTTTGAGTTGTTTAAAATAGATTTGGAAGATAGCGATTTGGAAGCAGTGATTAAAATTCTATATCGAAATTAATACTGAAGGGCCACTGTATCAAATATCCTTGCATACAAGCATTTCTTACTACTAGAGTGAATCAAATGGGAGGATTTGGAGTTAGGGAGTTAGAAAAGATAGCTGATGAGGAGAGAAAAGAAAAAGGAGTGTTCGCATCAGAGATAGGGGACCATTAAAATAAAGGTAGCCACTGAATTATTTGATTCATTCGCAGTTAAAATAATGTAAAATAAAGGACCTAAAGTGGGATAATTGTGAGTTATTTGTTTTCATTCAGTTACTAACAGCAGAAAATTTCATTTTCTTGTCTTTACCTTGGGCCATTAATTTTGGTTTTCAGCTGTTAATTCACTGTTAAAAGCCTCAGAAATGTCATTACTGCTGTTATTGAGACAATTAAGTAACCTCTTGGGTTTATTCTGTAGTTTATTGCATGGGTTAATTGTATTGTGTATCAAGTAATTACTTAGAATTAGTTTATATTACTTAAATATTTAAATGGCATATTCAAATTTTGCTTTTATTGCTAGAAGAGCTTGTCTTGCATAGTGGATTCTGTTTCTGTAACTCTTTGTAGTAGAGCCATCAACGGTGTGTGTAGAATTATAAAAGGTACACATCTGGTTTAAACTCTTGTTATTGCAGCCTTCTACATCATTATTTATTACATCTAAGGAAATCCTGCATCATTGTAATGTAGTGGCTGCAACTGGGAAAGTAGCTAAGCCAGTTAATTAGTACTTGAGAGGTGTGTTGCTCCAGGATTGTACCACAAAACATGTGGAATGCCCAGTTTGTTTACCCTGCATCTTCCAGCTTTTGCATTAAATGAAACAAGCTTCCCAAAAACTGATCACTTAATAAAGTCTCAGTCTTTTCTGTTTGGGGCAATCAAACTAACTGAGGTTGGAATAAGTAGAAAAATGTCGTATAGTATGTGCTGAAAAATGACAGCTACTATGTCATGTTTTGGAAGATTTGCTGATTAAGCTGGATCTACCGAGTGGGTACATAGGTATGTCACTGTAATTTCTGTAGGTACAGAAGTAGACTCAGTTTTGATGTATCTTTGAGCTATGTGAACATACTCGTTTTAATAGCATACTTATGCTTATGCATCCTTAACCTCACTAGCATTCTAAGTTATACAATGATAAAATACAAAATTGATTGGCAAGGTACCAGAAAAATTATCTTTTACCATGGCTTGAAAGACTTCATGTAGTAATCAATTAAACACTCAGAGTGACAGAAATGACAGTTTAAATTATCCTGTTAAATGAACATGATATGAAATCCCCTGGAGTAGCACTACACAGACTTGAGTTTGGTTTCTTTTAATCAAAAAAGATTAGAAAGAGAATTATAAAATGAGACATGAGATTAATTGAATGAAATTATAATCGTATTTGAGAGTGTGTGTATTCATATGTATCTATGTTTGTATACATGTATGCATATGTATGTATATGTATGCGTATGTATGTGTATGTGTACATATATATGTATACATATAAAAAAATTTTCTATACCATAGAAAAGAGATGGATAAGAATAATTCAGCTTATAGAAAAAATTAACCAGTGAGTGCAAATTATATAATTCTTTCACTTATTAACTTAATATATTGGAGGTGACAGTGGGTTTTTGGCAAGCTGGTGAGTTAGCCACAGCAAAGGCACTGGCAGAAAGTGTAACTTAGTTAACTGTCGCTGCAGTATCTGTCTGTCTAGCACAGGGAGCTAGATAGCAAAGTCTGTAGAAAGAAGAGGCAAGCAATACAGTATTCCAGAAGTATGAATGTTATTATTAATTTTCTTTTTCTATCCAACATTGCACAGAAAGAGGGAAATATTAGGTAGCAAGCATCAGTATTTGGATGAAGTTAATCTTTATTGGTGTTGACATGGTATATCTCAAATCTAAAAAGAAAATGCATAAGAACCCATGTAGAGTAGCCTCAACTCATAGAAGTGATTTTGATCATTTGCAGTACTTCTTTTATACTTTTAAATGTGTCAGCATTTAACTGGATTTGTTAGGTTAGCAGTTCAGACTCTGATATCTTGTTTTGATGTAGAGGACATACAGATGAATGTCTGCGATGCAATGTGAGGAATATTAGGACTATGTGTAAATGATTCCTTATAGATTTAAATCAAAGGAGTAGGGTTCTTTTTTCTTATATCTGTGTTTCAGATCATAGAATCATAGAATGGGTTGGATTGAAAGGGACCTTAAAGATCATCTAACCCCGCCGTCATGAGCAGGGACACCTTCCACTATATCAGGTTGCTCAAAGCCATGTCTAACCTGGCCTGTTACAGATACATATTTGCTTCCTTTTCAGCTAGTATTTGCTATAATGCAGGAAGGGACAATTCTTTGTTAAATGTGGGGTCATAACATTCATAAGCAATATAGACATGATGGATGATGCTCTGTAGTGATTTACAAGTGAAAATAACTTCATAATTTTTAAATATCTGTCAAGTACTTAATTTCCTTTGTATTCTGATACTCATCAGGAAAAACATTTAAATAACCTATCTCTCTTACTCTTGTCCAGAAGACAAGAGTTGTGTAGAATGAAGAAAAACCCCCCTAGGTTTCCTTGCAGATACTGGCACTGGTAAACCTGTTCAGAAACTCAGATTCCCTGCACCTCGGCCTGGCTCTCTGCCCAAGATGCCAAATGTTTTGTATGTCTGATGTAAACGTATTGTTGTACTGACATACTTGGTGTAAAGCAGCTAAAATTGCCTGACCCTGCCTGGGTGGGACATAATACAGTTTGAAGGCACTGTTGCAAAAATACCTGAATGTGTTGTTAGGGGGAGGGGTGATTGAAATAAAACAGATCATTTGACATGTGGTAGTTCAAAAAAGGAAAAAAAAAGGAAAAAAAAAACATGTGGAGGAAGCTGAAACCAATGACTATGAAATGAGACTGTTCCAGTTCTTGTCACATTAACATATTTATGATCTTATCGTGTGTTGATTCACTTCCTAAGGTAAACTTTTCTAGCCTAGTTTTCTGATTCAAACCTCCAATAAATTCAGGTTGTTTCTTTTTTAGTTGCTTTTCAGTTCTGTGCCATGGTGTTGCATCATGAATTAGCTTCTACCCAGTTCATGCCGTTCTTCCTCACTGAAATGTTAACTACTGCAGACAGCTGGAGTTTCTCTGGATACTAACCTGGCTGACAGTGCTCTGATATACTGCAATTTGCCTATCATCATTATGGTTTGGTTTGGTTTGGGTTTTTTATGAAAAATGAGTGAATAACAGTATTTAAATGCAACCTGCCCTCTAATTTTCCTAACCATGCAGGGGAAAATTAGCTATAAAACCCACCCAGAAAACACTTGATTAACTCAGCAGGGAGGTAGGCTGAATAGTGAAGATGTAGCCTCCACCCCCTTCCATTACAGAGAGAGAAAAACATTGAATTATTTAGTTCTTGAGTTGCTTTTCTAGTTTGACTAACCACATTAGTTACTATTACATTGATTTTAATAAAACCAGAAGATCATGTTTGGAATATGTAAGTCAGTACATTTGTGGCTGACATGCATGGAATCAAAGAATGGTGTAGGTTAGAAGGGGCCTTAAGATCATCCAGTTCCAACCCTCCTGCCATGGACAGGGACACCTTCCACTAGACCAGGTTGCTCCAAGCCCCATCTAGCCTGGCCTTAAACACTTCCAGGGATGGGGCAGCCACAGCTTCTCTGGGCAACCTGTTCCTGTG
>JANHGB010054484.1:0-13327 GCA_026283785.1 Coracopsis vasa
GAAGAAGTTCTTTACTGTGAGGGTGCTGAGGCACTGGAATGGGTTGCCCAAGGAAGTTGTGAATGCTCCATCCCTGGTGGTGTTCAAGGCAAGGTTGGACAGAGCCTTGGGTGACATGGTTTAGTGTGACATGTCCCTGCCCATGGCAGGGGGGTTGAAACTGGATGATCTTAAGGTTATTTCCAACCCTAACTATTCTATGATTCTTGATTCTAATTTCAGTAGTTCTTCTACTTCCACTGCAGTCATAGGAAAACATGAAGTTAGCATACAAGCTCTTCAGGACCTTGAAGCATGTACATTAAGTTCTTAATAAAGTACAAAAAAATATGCTTTTCACTGCTATGCCATTTATAATGTAATTGCTTCCTAGCTCACCCTCTGTTGCTAATTCTAAATGAATGTTGTCGAATTACCACATGCATATTTTTGTCAGTATAACCTGTTGTTATTATACGCTAATACTGTGTGTTAATGAAGTGTTAAATATCCAGAGCTGCCAACTTCTTGATCCAAGGGAATATGAACTCTGTGAAATAGATGTGATACACAACTACATCGAAAAAAGTCTATTGATCTATGCTTGAATGCATTTTAATATAAATCAAATGTATCCTTCTAATTAAGATATCTAAATAATCTAAAAGGCTGGATACTGGCTTTGGTAATATCTTAGCTTCCATCTCTCTACATTAATTCCTATAAACTGTTAATCCTCTTTCTTTAGGATCCAGTCCTCCAAAGTGTTGCATGCTACATAGCAAGAATCTGCAGCCTTTTCTTTGTTCCTTGATAGTAATAGCATTCAACACTTTGTAAGCTCATGTCTTGAATAATCAAACTTATTGATATCAGTAACCTTATTCAATATTTAAAATTGCAGTTTAGAAATGTACTCATTTTTCATGTGAAGAAAGGAATCTGATGAAAGTCTACAGGGCAGTGATGTGCCTCAGAAATCATTCTACTGAAATGAATTACTTTTTTGACTGAGTAACTTCAGAAGGCATTCACATCAATATGGTTTATAACATGTGGAAAGCAAAATTGACAAGAATTCTTTGGAAAATAGAGGCAGTACTTCCTCACTACTTCATAAACACTGAAATACCCATTCTTTTATTTAAAGATGAGTGAAGGGGTTGATATGTTCCTTGCCATCCAGCCTTTTTAAAAGAATCAATCTTACTGAAAACCACAGAGATGCAAAGGTATTAAATGTAAAAGGAAAGGACATTGTTGAGTTTGGACTGTACTGTCACAGAAATGGAGGAGCGCATTAGGACAAGCTCTTTTGCATACTACTTTTGGTAGGTGTCCTTTCTAGGAGGTTGCTTAACTCAGCCCATTTAACAACCTGTTCCTTGCCTTTGCTTTTGAAAACGCATTGACATTTGCCCTTCTTATTTCTGGAAGCAGCCACACAAATCCAATAGACTGGGTCCAAGTATGGAAAACAGCAGTGTCATAAAGCTTAATTTCAATAACAAGCTTCAGCAGCTCAGAAAATGCATACTCTTCATTCCTCTTACAATGGAAAGAAGTATCATTTAGCCTTTAACAAGGAAAGAGGTAATGAGTTAAAGATTTAGTGCTTGTGTTTATAGGAGGCCTGTGGGAAATTACCAACTGGGGCAAAGTTCATTCTTGTCTGATTATTTTTTGAAGTTTTTTACCATCACATTTGAAAGTAAATATCTAAATTTATTGAAAATAGATTGCTGTCAACTGCTTTTAATAAGAGTAGTATACTGGTTCAAAAGAATCTGCCCAGTGAATGTTATAAACATATCTTCATACAGCTAAATATAAAAAAATGTTGTTTTCTAAATTTGTAAAACTATTATTAGCTTTTTCCCTTTTATTCTTCCTCACAATAAGAATGGAGCCTTTTTTCACTCTTACAATGTACTTCTCTTTAATAGAGACTAATGTTCTTTCTAAAGGTCAGTGTCGTTCTAACAGATGAAGAAATGAGGTCTGGAATATAGGTGCTAAACTGGGAGTAGACCCTAATTTGCAGAGACCTAACTTGGTGTTTGTTTTCTAGATTAGTGATTCCCAAACAGTGACAAATGGGGCTAGACTTGTTTCTGCTTTATTCCCACATCATGAGTCAGGAAGGAAGCAGTAGGTGTGGGACAGGTCAGACTTTATTTCTCCTTTGCCAGACTGATTCCAGCACAACTCACTGCAGTAAGTCCTCTGGCCCTTGCAGCTTGCATTCCAAACAGTTCTGGTTCTCCTGCCTTTTATCTCCAGCAAGGACTGAGGGAGTAGGATTCAGGAGGAATGTTAGCAGTGAATCTTGCTCCAAAAAGGCTGAAAGCCTCTTCATTCAGTTGCAGTCACTGAGAGGCTTGAGTAGTTGTCACTTTTACTAGTTTTAAGAATAAATAAATGCCTGTAATTCTTTGTTCTCCATGACCACTGGGTGTTTTATGGAACAAAAGCTCTCTGTGCATTTGATAGGTTATCTAGCAAAACGACAGCTCTCTCTCATGACATCTCCAAAAATATTCATCACCTTTTTGGGACGAGTTACATAAAATGATCAAATAATTGAGAATTGTGGCAGTTACAGTAATGCAAGATCTGTGAAGGAAGGAAAAAAAATAATCCATTTAAACCCCTACAATACAATCTTTAGCTGTAAAAATATGGGCACATACATATGCTTTAGCTATGTTATTGCAAAGCACAGTTTCAAGGAGTATTATTCTACTTTTCCATTTATCTTTCAACTGGGCCTATATCTTATTATTATTCCTACTCATGAGTCGTAGTATTTCTACCTTTTTCTATTTAGATTGACATATCTCACACCAGAGCTCTTTCCTATGCGTTTCCACAGTCTCTTTTAAATAGTACATAGGCTTAAGGTCCCATCACCTCAAATGCTACAATTTGAAGCTATTGGAGCTGCTTTACTGCAGGTACATTCCATCTGTAGACTCCAAGATGTGTTGTAATAACTCTACACTACATTACAGGTTCCTGTTTTATATATATATATGTACTTGTCAGTTTCTGAACAGCTGAATAGCATTCATCTATAAACAGGCCTTTCAGCCAGGCATTAGTTTTTATACTAAATATTACACTGGATTGTTTCAAACTGATTCTCCTCTTCCTATCCAATACGTAAACAACTTAAAGAAGCCTTAGGTTAAAGGAACAGGAGGGAATTCTGGTATTTTAGTTCTCACTTATAAATGATTGGGTTTCTTATCTATTGCTATATAGTGAAAATTAAAGATTTTGCAGTTAGGATGAATAACACAAACATTAAAATTTACCTCAGCTATAGCAAAATTGTAAGTTTAACATACTGTGCCACATCTTCACACATTAGTCAGGTTTACGCACTTAATACATTTTCCCTCAGGCTATTGCAGATTTACGTTATATTCTGGTTTCCTGAAGTACTTGCTTGTCTACAAAGTACTACTGATAAAAATTATATATCAAACCAATGAGATGCATGTCAGAAACCTATAAATAATTAAGTGCTAGTATACTCATAAATATTACAGAAAAGACCAATGAGTTCCAAAAGAGTATTTCCCTTATAACTTCTTACTTAAACTACAAGGGCATGATGCTGTTTAGTAGGCTGAATTATATATATCTGGATTTATAATTAGTCCAGGCATTAACCTTTTCTCCAGTTTCTCTCTTTGGTGATATACTGTACTATAAATTCCATAAGAGATTACCTTGCAAAAAAATACGGTTTTATATAAATGCTCCATGCATATTTTATAATCCCTTTTAATTTATTTATTCTGGGTCTGATTCTTTGCAGTCTCCTACTGGTGCAGGTCTTACCTGTGCAAGATGGACACAAACTAGACCAAAGCAGAACTTTCTGATCACTTAAAGCAAACATGCTTTATTTATTTCTGAATTGATATATATTAGATACTTTTGCAGGCGACCAAGATTTCTGCGTCCAGATCTCTAAATGGATAATTTTTTTAAGAAGTTGAATCAGAACCTTCTATACAGGGCTGATGACAGTCAGTAAATGGGTACACATTAATGCTGTATTAGCATTGTAAAACTGCAGCACTTGACAAAAGCCTGCCAGAACACGATCCAATCGGGACTGTTAAAATGGCTGCATATAATTTGTAACTTGCCATTCATTCAAAAGCCAAAAATAAAGAGATTAAATTATCTAACTCTTCACAGAAACTTCTCTTGAAAAAGCCAAACACAATGCTGTTACACTGTAACAGGTTAAAACAAGAGTTTAAACACAAACCACTTGTTTTAAAGATATTTTAATCCATTACTCTGTTGCTTCATATTTTTAACTTTCAGAATGTAGGTTTATGTCGATAGGGATTTCAAAAGTTAAAACTGACAGTACATATTTAACTATCATAACCACCCAGCAATTATGTTTTAGCTTCTGTGTTCTCATCTAACTAGCCTTGCAATCTAGGAACTTCTGTGCATATTGGGACTTCTGTAGAAGTTAGCATTAATGAAATAGAGTTTTAAATTTCCCTAGGCTCAATCTAGACATTAAGAATGTAAATGTAAATTAGCAGAGTAGAACTAGCAGCCTTGAATACTAACACTTTCATCACATTACTTGTAGTTAAAAATGTACTAAGGAATGGGGGAGCCAGTCTTCACCCCCACAAACTGCATTTATAATTATCAGAATATTTCTGTAATTGTCTATACGCCGTAACACTGTAAGACTCAGACACCTTCTAATTACAGATTAATACTGTTTGTCTGATAAATAATAGTTGTCCATTTCTGCTTAAAAAAATAAAAAAGAAAAAAGTTATAGAACAAACGTAGCCACAATATTCTTATGTCACTTTTTACTGGCATGACAAATCTTGCAAATTCATTGCTTTTTCCTGGCATTCGTATAGGCCCCTGCAGTATTTACTTTAATTGAGAGTGCTTTCTGTGACTGTGGGTGTCTATGCTCTTTGCTTTAGTCAACTCTCCCCATCATCACTGCCAATGTGTTCTGATGGTAAGTGAATATAAGATAAATAATATTAACCTTATTCATGTGCTACTGTTAGCTTCAAGCTATTGACATGGATAGTACTGAAGTACCAATTCTAGTTATAAAACCTGAGATTTGTATACTTAAGGAACCGCTCCTTTTAAAACTTTTCACAGTGATTAAACATTCATTATTGTTGTGACCAGTTATGTGTTTTAATTCTTTACCCACTTGGAATGGCTGATCTGTTTCAGTATATGCTGATAGCAATGACCCTAACTAGAAGACAACAGTTCGCTGAAAGGGTAATAAAGACATAAACTTTTTGAAGTACGAGTGAAGCGCTGAAAAGAGTTTTGTATTTTTTGTGTCTGTTCAGGACTATTATCTAATTGGAAGAATGGGCTGAATCAATTGAAAGGCATGGTTTGTTATAGTGGTTATGAAGGTTTTATATGCAAGTATTTTTACCTTGTTTTCTTTTGGCCTAGTCCTTTCAAGTTTGAGTATTTCCAAAGATGGAGATCCCATAACCTCTCCAGGCAACTTGTTCTAGTAATTGATGACCCCATGGTGAAAATATTTGTCCTAATATCTAGCTGCTTCTCAGTGGAACATGTATAAATAAGTATACACAGATTTTCCTGAACACCTCCGTGATAACTATGTGAAACCTCAAAAATATTTGAGCTTTTAATTGCAATGTCTTAAGTTCCTGTCTCAAAAAAAGTATATTAATCAGTTTCACAGTATAGTTTTGACTTGAAGATTTGCTGGGAGTCATGATAGATTTTGATAACCAATATAAAACTAGAAAAAAAAAATAGGGTCCAATCTTCAAATCTGAAATTCTCTATTGGCTCCAGTGGAAGCAGTACTAAGGGATAAAGATATCTAAGACAGTTTTCTACACTGGCTTTCAGAATTTTCTATAAATATTCCAGAAGTTTGCCTCTAGATTGTGTCCTAAGTTTGGGTTGTGGTTTTTGTTGGAAGTTTTTATTGTTGTTGGTTTTTTTGGGGTTTTTTTAAATCTCATAGATGATATATTTTTAGCACAGTTTCCTTTTCTGTCTCTTATCAATGTGCTGACAGTTTTGACCTCAGTATTGAAGATAATTCAGTGTCTTCCTCTCAAGTGAATTTTGGGTACAGGTTTTGAACTTGCTAATGAATGGTAGAAAATCAGCACCATGTGACTCTTGATTACCTTTGCTCTAGGGCAATTAGGATACTAACTTAGCCCATGAATTTTATTACAGTTTCTTACTAAACTGATGCTGAACAAGAAAATTCAAGGCATCACAATTTCCAGTAAGATGTCTCTTAAAAATCGTTTGGTTTAAAAGCATTTGACATCATTTAAAAGACATTTTTTGCAAGCTTGCCTCCCAGGAAGCACTTGGGAACCTAAGTAAAATTTGAATGTTTATGTTTTAAAGCACTTTTAATGCAAGAAATCTGTGTATAATTATCTCTAATTAGTCATCTCTTCCACTGAGATTTATACTAAGCATTTAGTTTTTCTCCTCTCTACAGTAGCTATATCCCTGGCTTCTAGGCCTGTCTGACAAGCTGATCTCTGGATGAGATTTCAAATTCATCTGATTCCATTTTACCTGTTGCTTTAGGACATTTCTTAATGAGGCCAGAGTTGCTTTCATGTCTAATTAGGCTGAAGAGATTAAGATATTTAGGTCTTGGTTTTGTATATTTTCCTAAGGGAAAAGTAAATACGTGAACAATAGAGATCAGCAGAAATACAAGAAAGAAGAAAAGCAGCAGGAACACAGGGGAGTATTATGTAATAAATGGGAAAAGGAAAAAGGGAGAAGCAAGTTGGGGATATGGTCCATTATACAGTATGCTCACTTTCAAATGTTTCAAAAAATATTGCACTGCACAGAGTCAAGATTTCTAACACAATAATTATGTAATTATCAGATGAACCTGAAGAGAAATATGGAAGAAGGGGCTTTATGTCTACATTTGAAAAAAGATCTTCATTCTTATTTCCTTCCCATGCAATAAATTACACTGTAGGCTAAGCATGAAGTTAATGAAATGGATCCAAAATACTCTATGAAACATGACTTTGTTTCTTATGTTCCTTATCTTTGTCGGTGTCTGTGTCAGCTTTCAATACAGTGAGAAGGTTTACTAGTACTTTATTTAGAAAAGAAATGATCCCTGCTATTTGGAAGTTTAATTTCTCTTTAAAAAGTGTTTTACTTTAGTTCCACTCTAACAGGCAAGCTGATACACTCAAACCTCTTTTAGCATGTATCCATATTCAGGAATAAACATTTTCATTGACTATTTCTCAACAAAGATTTTTGATAGTCATCTTTTGTAGCAAAAGGTTTGGGTTTGGGTTTTTTTTTTTAAATCTTCTAATTTAGATGCACCTTTCTGCAGTACCAAAGGTACTTTCCACCTAAAAGCAGGAAAGCATTTAAGCTGGTCTTTTCACATCTCTGGTTCTTTTCAGTTATCTGGAAGTGTACTTATTCATATATTTTACATGTTTATTTCATGTGTTTGCGTTTGTGTTTATTTAATTCTTTCTTAAGAACTAAAAAGAAAAAAAAAAAGGATGATTTTAAGGCTTTTTTTCCTTTTCTTTCTTGACCTAGAATTCATTTTTATTCAGGTCTTGAACAGAAGCTGAGAATACAACTGATCTGTTTGGAGGGTTCTGGGATTCAAACCGAAATAATGAAGAAAATATTTCTCTCTGTCAATTGGAAATAGATTTTTTTTTCAGTTTGTCAAAACAAAACCAAGAGTTTAATTTTAAACTAAATATTTTATCTTAATGGTTATTACTTCTTATAATTAATTTAAGGAAAAGGAAATATCTAGTACATTAACTACACATCAGCTACCATCACCAGGTAAGGCTTACTGGGCAAGTGGAGAATCAGTACTGGTGACAGGAGCATTAGCACCACCTTGTGTTCATGAGATAGGAAAATATGTAACACCCCTCTCCAGCCATTAAAAATGTGATACTTTTCTGGTCTCTCTATTGCACATTGATGAGGGAGCCATATTTGTGCAAAAGCTGCATATTTGTTTGGAGCTATAAGTTTAGAAGAATCGATTCATCCAGATAGATGGGAAATTATCACGTTTGCAGTTCTGGTCCATGTGCAGTGGTCATAATGTATGAACAGCCTAAACGTTGTCAAGTAGTCTGGCAGGCATCTGAGAACATAGTTTAAAGGTGAATATTGAAAGAACACTTGTGGTTACTTACAGAAGTGCTTTCTGGATGGGAGAGACAACACTGTAAAAACTATGAAAGTCTTTGAAAATTTAAAAGATGAGCAAAGGACAGGGGCATCATGCAGTGATGGAAAGCCCTGAAGAGAGAGTCAGTATCATTTGTATTAATTTTTTCATAACCTGTGAATATGGCACAAGGCAGCTTTGCTGTCTTCAGTCTGTTGCATTGTAGAAGCTGTTCTGTAAACAAACCTATTTCTGGTACATTTGTCACCAAGATGACTATCAAAATACATCAAGTTTCATTTCTTTTTCAAAAGTATCAACCTCTCTCTAGTCATCTTCTTTGTTATGGGGGCACAATTTCTGAAAAATGGTATCCCATCCAAAATTGCAGTTACTTAGCCCTCTCTTAGCTCTACTACATGATTTATGGTTTCTGGTAGAAAGTCCGGGGCAAAACCTGTTCTTGCTGGGAGCTGGTAATTGTAAGGTAGTGCAATTTCACATACTTTTTTAATACCTATGTATATTTAGCCTAGCTTCACAAAATTCAGCTCGTCTCAGTGAGAGGGAAATAGAACAATTTTCCCTACTTTCTGGACATTTCTTTTTGGTAAAGAAAGTAGAAACTTCTGACTGGCATTTCATCCCTCACTTTCTCCTTCTTAATCTCTTACAAATTAGGACTGCCCAAACTAGGGGCAAGACTGTGCCTTTGGGTCACTTGACTGGAATGTATCAATTTTCTGTTTCATAGGAACAGATCTAGAAAAATAAATAATGACATAATATATTCATAACTTTAAAAAATGATCCTGATTCTCCTTTACATTTCAGTTTGTGTAATGATCTGTGCCTTGTCAAAGTAAGTACACATCAGGTACAGCTAGGTTTGTGTTACTGTGTTTTGATCCTGTTTTACATCCACACCTCAGATGCTCCTACATCAGACTCATGTAAGGTATCATTTTAAAAGATGGAAACATCCCAAAACCGCTGTGCGCAGCTAGGAATGATGGATTGGTCTCCTCAGTTCTTATCAAGTATGAACAACTGGGTTTTGAAAATAATTTAACCTTTTGCAGTACGGTTGGAATCCCATGTTGATGTACACAAGAACTTCCTCAACGGTGTCCTTCTGGAGTCTGACAACGTCTCAAATGTCCTTATAACTTTTTTTGCCTGTCACGTAAGGGGCAGGGCAATGTTATTAGTGCTACTCATTACCTTCTGTCACTTTCTGGCAGACAGCTGGGATCTCAATGCCCTTCATATATGGGTTGTTTCCTACCAGTATTAAGAGACTTGCTGTAAATATTTCACCTCCTTTTTGAAATAGTTTTCTCTCAGTCTGTTGAGAATATCAAAAAAAAGAAGGGAACCTTTGTATTTCAATGTGTTAGAAATCATAGTCAGTGCTGAGATCTGGCTGATTTCCTGCCTCTGTGTTTTGAAGCATGTTAACTGTATGAAAGAATAATTTCCATAAACTGCACACCACCCACCCACTTCAATTTTTTAGGGAAGTGTTTTAGCCTATCTGACAGTTGTCCAGGAAGCAGTCTTGTAAAGCAGGAAAATTCCCCAAAATTTCAGAGAAGTTTTTGTCTACTTCATGTGATTCAAAGAGGCAAAAAAGAGAAACTTTCAGCATCATTCTCAGAAGCACAGGCTGACAGAGCTCTGGTAAGTGTGGTGATACCCTGCCCCAGGCAGGTTGAACAGATTCTGTTTAGCAGTGAGACCAGCAGCTGTGTCTCAGGTCTCAACGGGGATGGTTACAATGCAGGCAGCAATCTCTGTTCCCGCAGGAGGCACGGGAATAATTTAAAACTAATGCTTCAGCATAACTCAGTTACCAGTTAAAGACAATGAATCACTCAGGAGGCTCTTTTGAACTTGAGCTAGCCAAAAGGTGTCAAGCAAGTCCTTAGCATCAGTACTGTGTTGACTAGTATTGCAGCTGTGCACTAGAGATACTACCCTTTGCTACTGAAAGAGGAAATTGTTAGTGCAGGGAGCTGCAGTTCTGTATAAACCTACATTTGTTCTCACTCAAGAAAATTCCATTAGCCACCAGTGTTATTTAGCAATATTTTACCTACCACTTTCTCCTAAGCCAGTTCAGCATACTAGGTTGAGAAATCTGATGATCAGATTTGTTTTTGCTCAATGCACTTCTGGTACATTTAGGTTTGATGTGTTTAAAGGCTCTTGTTGCCACTTATAAGCATCTTTGTTCTGATTCTTGGAAAAATCTGTATCTATATCTGTTCCTTCTATTGGGGTGGCTCCTCCAAAATAAACACTCCCATTATGCAGTGGGTCTCATCTTGCATTGGAATCTGCTCCTAGTTCTGTTGGAACATGTGTAGAATATACCTCAAGTTTCACACCTTCCCATCTGTCTTCTCATTGACCAGTACCTACTATCTGCATGGTACTGCAAGCACACCTTTCTGATTTTCCAAACCCCAACTCACCAGGAAGCATGCCACGGGTATCTGAAATTACCATATATACCAGATAGTCCACTTGGTGTCTGGCAATAATTTTCCACTACTGAGTTTATCAGCTTCAGGCCATTTATCTTGGCAGAGGCTGAAGAAACAAAGGTAGGATTCAATGTCCACCTCTACTAGTTACCTTTCTATGTCTTCCTTGATGAGGCTACGATACTTTTATGACTACTATATGTTAATGACTACAATAGGCAACTCTATAGCATTCCAAGCAGAAGCATTAATAATGATGTGTGATCTTTGCCTGCTAATAGCATGGAAAATTTCCTTGACTATGGTAGTATCTTAAAACCTGGAATCTAGACCAGTCAGCTACCTTGGTTTATGATTTTGTGACTAACATAGCAATTTTACCCAGGATATTTTTCATTTTTGCATTTGAACTATTTCCATGTTCAGCCTGTGGTATCTATTTTTTGTATTGATGAAAAGCAAATGTTAAACTCTGTCCAGAGAGAGAAGAAACCAAAACAACCACGTCTCCTGGGAAGGAAAATTTATTCTTTACTCTAGGCTCAGAATAGTTCATGACTGATCTATCCTGCTAAAGAATGATTCCACCTACTAGGACTAAGTCACAGATATTTGAGATAAACTTTTGAGAAAGGACTGTTCTGATTTTACATAATCTATTTTTAGATTGAGTTTGTGGTTAAGTTTGTTTAACAGCTTGAAGATTCATGAGAAATGGGTCTGGTTTGTTACTTCTGGCCTTCCTAAGAAAGTAATATATAACAAGTAGTTCAAGACTTTGCTTCTGCTGCATAGAATGCATTTAATCCAAGGAAGATAGAACAGACTTCCTAAAGGACTCTATATTTACCTCAGGATCTTTACAGCTGTGCTTTCTTTAGGGAGAGGCAGATTTAGATTTCCGGAGTACTGCTTAAAGGAGATTCATTCTGAAGAACTAGACCAACTTCTTATCTTAGATTTGTGTCTTTACAAATCCATAGCATAGAAGGAAATAAATACCTGAGGTCTAGAAAGAAGTCAGTACCTTGTTCACATAAGCAGCAGTTCTGATGCTAGATTTGTAAACTTTACCACTTTTGTGGCTCTTCATCCTTCTTTTCATCTTCCCATCCTTTGTTTTTCAAAGAGGATGGCTTTGGAATTACTAAAACCTCACAACTTTTTTCAGGATCGGGTTGCAGCCTACATAAACTGGGGAGACTCACCTCCATTGCTTTACATTTATGCAGGTACCAATACACAAGCTTTGGAAAGGGAGTTGTATTTTGGGCCAGTGCCTTCATCACCTTTGCAGTGCTGTTCAGTGAGAATTTTTGTTTTCTCTTTTGCTCCCTGCAGCTTGACCACATTGGCAGGAAAGAAAACCCCTATGCATGTGTTTACCTGAAGAACCAAGGAAAAATGACTCCATAAGTATCTTTTTGTAGGCACCTGAGTTTTATTTTCGATAGAGCAAGCTCAGGGTGGGGTCAGCTCAAAAAGCAAATATTAAAAATGATAGAAAAGTTCTGTATTGGCAGCAGTGTTATTAGAATTACAGATGGTCTTACCTATTTATTAATGCACTGCAAGCTATTAAATAGGCAAATATATATCTATTTTTTACTTAGGAGCCAGTTTATAAGCTGGTTTTGATACTCAAGATGTTTTTTCCTACATACTTATGTAAACAGCATAAACTGTCTAAATTATGCATGTCCTGGGGCAGGGTAGAGAGTTAAGAGAAACTTGACTTAAGGTAGTCTATGCAGAAACTTATGAAGAAGTTAACAAGAACTGTCAATTACACATTTTTTTTCCAGTGTGTTCCTGTTGATGAATGGACAGGGTAAATAATGTGATTTTAAGGACTGCATAAATCTGTGTGTGCAGTATGCATGTAAACTGTAACTGGGATGGAGATGGACTGATGAGCTGGGTCCACCCTCAGAGGCACACTGCTGCCAGTCCCCGGGATTCTTCAGCACAATCAAATCTTTACTAATAATTGCAGATGCAGATTTAGCTGTTATGAAAAAGCAGGCTGTAATCACCTTTACGCCTCTGCATGTCCTCTTGAGGATACACAGTGTATAGATGATGGAATTATAGCGGTCATCACCAGAAGATGAAGTTCCCCTGCACCAACCCCGGGACTGTTAATGGAGGTGGCCACGGGAGATCCCCGCGTTAATAAGCTCAGCTCGTGAAAGGAAAGCGCTTGAAGCACCAGCTATAAATTAACAGCATTCTCCCAAGCCTTGATTCCGCTACCAGCCTCACTTCCTCGGCAAGGTAAATTATTTAGAGGGAGGTGTTTTGCGTTATTTCCAAACGCAGAGGACTGCCGCTGGGTTTATCCTCCCTTTCCCGTGCGTTGTCAGGAGCAGCTGGCTGTCGCAGGTGGCCAGACCCTGCGGGTCACGGGCAGCTCCCCTCCCTCAAGCGGGCGCAGCCGCCTCACCTTACTGCCCCGGCTACTTCTCTAGCCTTGCCGAAACCTACCCATCTCGGTACCCCCTAAACTCACATCCCCTCGCCGTGGCGGTCGGTGCGAGTCGACTTGAGGCGCGGCGCTCGGTAACGCGCCTGCGCAGCTCTCCCGGGCATGCTCATTAACGGCGAAGGAGCC
>JANHGB010054485.1:28186-43175 GCA_026283785.1 Coracopsis vasa
GCCATGGGCAGGGACACCTCCCACTAAACCATGCCACCCAAGGCTCTGTCCAACCTGGCCTTGAACACTGCCAGGGACGGAGCATCCACAACTTCCCTGGGCAACCCATTCCAGCACCTCACCACCCTAATAGTAAAGAATTTCTTCCTTATATCCAATCAGTTCATGTTAAAATAATCTATTATGTGCTATTATACTTTATATTACAAGAAAATAACATATCTGTCATATGATATAATCTGGTGGAAAAAAATGCTAGTAGGGAGTGACTCCAATAATCACAAAAAGCTGACCTGAAAATAATAATAGAAAGCTGCTAAACAATCTCATCTGGACTGGAGAAATAGCACAAAAAAAACAGATTCTGTTTAGCCATGCTTCTAGGTCAGAGTTACCCAAATACAGAAGTAACACTAAGTCATAATTCCAATAAGCATTCTCAAATTCAGACCCAGTACAGGGCACAGCACATACATAAGCCACTACAGTGCTAGATGTACATATTCAAAATCAGCAACATGCAAGCCACATTTCTGACTTAATCCAAAAAATCATGCAAATTATCAAGTGCACTAGAATTTGGGGGAGAAGGGGTATCTTAGAATGAGTTACAATGGAAACATACCCCTTTCTCATCAAGACTGTGATTCTTCATATAGAAAAAACAGTGTTAGATACAATGTTCCTAAATAAAATTGGGTGTTCTGTGCAAAACAAACTGCTTCATAATGCCATACTTCCCTGCTTTCTGTAAGACACATAAACCTAAAGATACCAAGTAGAAAACAAGGTCTAAACATTGTTTAAATCCTAGATGTTGAAACAGAAAAGAAAGATTTGCTGTAATTTAGCACTGGAGAACAGACAAGATAAAAGATCCATCAAGTAGCAGAAGATTAAAAGAAGACATCTGTAAAAGTTCAAGGAGAATTGTGCTATATCAGAATTAGAAGGTTATCAGGCAGACACCATGGATCCCCTGAACAGGGAAAGGAAAGAAAGAAAAAAAGAGAGCACTGTACTCTATTCTGATCTAATAAAGATTTTCCTCATAATGGGCTTCTTTCCATAAAATCTGACCCAATAAAGCATTCACCATACTTTGTTTTTATATGCAAGTGATGCCATGCATTTCCAGAAGACTATTCACATGGCATAAGAATTCAGAGAATTCAAAGTTTGCCTCAGAAGATCAAAGTAATGGAGTTCTTGCAGGATGAGCCCTTCTGCATTAATCCTGGTTTAATGAAACCAGCTATCTGAATTAAAAGGCTATCAATTCCCAGTAAATGGTCAGTCCTTCTCCAGTCTGCTATCAGCTAGAAAGATATTTTTCATATTAACATTTTATTGTCTGTTTAGAGAAGTTAAGATTATTGTTGGTAGTACATACTCAGTTAAGAAAAACAACAAAACCGTGGTTGCAGGCAATTAAAAATACAGTTGCACTGACCTGAGATGTGTTTTACATCGGCATCTAAACCAAATGACTACATTATCCTCAGCTGGATTCAAACCAGTGACCTCTGATTAGAAGGTACTGTATCCCATTACTAAACCTCAAAGACACATGCATTCATTGGCACAATACTAATCATCACAGTGTTTCCTAACTTGATGCTTTCTGTCCTAGAAAATCTCACTAATTTCAACTCTAAGTTTTTTATCAGCTCTAACAGAAATGAGTCTGTTACTTGAAATTCACATAAACAATGTTCTATTTTGCAAAGTCTGTTATTTCTTTTTTTCTTAGTCAAAAATACAAAATAAACACATCGGCATGAGGGGAAAAATGTTGACAGCAACAGTTACTTTTCTAAAGCTATAAACAGACTTTTAAGGTTTTATAATAATATATCCTTAAGATTACTTCAGGATCACAAATCTCCTTCAAATGTGAAAAATAACATAAAACATCCACATGTGCAACTGTCCACAGGTATCTGCATGATGCAGATTACATATAAAGAAAGTCTCTATAAAACTGTAACATTCTGTTGTCTTATTCTCTGTACAATTTACAATACGACATTTTTGCATGCTGAAGTAGTAAAGAACTATAGTCACACATGCTAATCAATTGTATGTTTCATTGCTCATCCACCCACTTACTGGTACAAGAAACTCTAAAAGAATCATTCCCCACAAAACGGGGAACAGATCACCTAAATTATATAGGGCTTTCTTCCCATCCTCAATCTTTCCTCTAAAACACCTATCAGCAAAATTTCAGTAATCCAAATTTCCACTGCAAGGGTGACCCACAAGCTGAAATCAGACACTGCTGCAACAGGTGGTACTAGGTTCAGAATCGCTTCTCTGCAGCATCTGAATATATACGAAAACTGTACGGAAAAAGGTAGCCAACAAGCGTATATGCAGTTCACTTACTTTGAAGCCCCGTATTATGTTTTCCATCTGTGAAAGAGCAGCACACACAGGCCTATCAGAATAAATACCTTATTTTAAAGGAAAAAAAAGGGGGCAAGTTTTCTTCAGCAGGTACAGTATGTGTTAGGTGCTCACCCATTTCTGCCCTCACAATATGCTGATTCACTTCAGTAGTCAATAAGCAATTAGGAACAAAAAGATCAACTTTGAAATAAAAACCTAACACTAATCATTGAAAAACCTAAATTGGATGAACTCATAACATCAAGCTTCAGCTACATCTCCAGCTGAAGGACCAGCTTTAAATTAGATAGCAAACCTTAGCAACAGGTAGTCTGTAATGTTAGATAAAAATTACACATTCATCTGGTTTTCAGTCCCAAGTCAGAAAAGTGTGCTTTTTCAAAATAAAATGGTTTTGAGACATAAGCTGGTCAGAACTCACAAGTGAAAACAAGGATGCCACAAGAATTCAGTTTATTTAAAAAAAAAAAAAAAAAAGAAAAAGAAAAAGAAAGAAAGAAAAAAGGGAAAGAAAAACAAAAAAACCAAACAACCAAAACCAGTAAAGTTAAAGCAAAAAAGAAGTGCAGAATCACAAAAGCATAAACTGTTCCTCATGCCTTTGATACAGAAGGCATGATACAGACGTACCAGAAGTGAGATAAAGACACTTCAAACATGTTTAGAAATTGAAATGTCTAAGTCTGTTGAATGACACTTGTCTTCATTATGAAGAAACCAGCTATTATTCCACAACTTGGTGAGGCAAATCATGCACAATGGTGCTGTGTTATTTACTGTACTGAAGTCAGTTTTGCCCTGCATTTGCTTTCTTTGTGATGTTTACCCAGAGATTTAAATAGCCTTATGTTGTGGTTTAACCCCAGCTGGCAACTAAGTACCATGCAGCTGCTCAATCATTCCCCCTCACCCTCAGTAGGATGGAGAGGAGAATCAAGTGGAAAAAAGTAAAATCCATGGATTGAGATAAGAATAGTTTAATAATTGAAATACAGTAAAATATAAGAATAATAACAATAACAGCAACAATAATAAGGGAGACAACAGAAGAGAGAGGAATAAAACTCTATAAGCAGCCGTGATGTACAATACAACTGCTTCCCACTCACTGATCAATGCCCAGCCTGTCCTCAAACAGTGACTGATGGGTCACAACCAACTGCCCTCAGTTTAGATACCAAGCATGATGTTCTGTAGTATGGAATACTCCTTTGGCTATTTCGGGTCAGGTGTCCTGTCTCTGCTTCCTCCTGGTTTCTTGTGCCCCTCCTCACTGGCAGAGCATGAGAGATTGAAAAGCCCTTGATCAGCGTAAGTGCTACTGAGCAACAACTAAAACATTGGTGTGTCACCAATATCATTCTTGTACTACATACAAAACACAGCACTGTAACCAGATACGAGGAAGAAAGTTAAAACTCTATCCCAGGCAAAACGAGGACACTTAATAAGTAAAATATCTCCACATATTAGAATATTGCTTCACAAGCAAGCTCTTGTTCAGCAAAGAAGGGATGCATTACTAATGCCATTTCACAGTTGAGCAATGAAAGCCTTGAGAAATTAAGGCAAGTCTTCTCAAAAAGTGGACTTTGAGCCAGAAAAGCTTCGTCTGTTATTTTTAGGGATAGTAAGTAGAACTACTCTCGCAGTAGTACCTCATAATCACTAATAGCAGTAGACTTCAAGACGCTTTAAGACACTCAAAACGAGACCCACTTGATCAGTACAATCTGCAATGGAAACATCTTCATAAATGCCGGGCGGCTGGAAGCCGATGCGGCAGTGCCACCTAGCGGACGGAGAGCGCTCCTGCCCGCTCGGAGCGGAAGGAGCGTCGGGAGCGGGGCGTGATGGAAAGCCTGGGCTACAGGTAGGTGTAACAGAAAACACCTTCATTTTGTGGTGTGCATTGTATTGCGGTGTCCAGCTTTCACAGCTTTCTTATGTTTTGAAGTATCTGGAACTGGGTATTTTGGGTTAATACCTAACACAAAACCTAAGTGAGAATTTCAGCAGAGGACCCCCCTATAATTCAGAGCAAAGCCAGTTTACACCCCAAGCAAGTTTCTTTAAATTAAGATTTCACTTCAGCATTTAGAACAGTCACCGCTGAGGAATGATGCCCAATTACTAATCTTTAAGTGACATGTATGGCACAAGCAGCAGTAAAGACAGCTTTCTGATGAAGTGAAAATGCCTCTTAAATCTAAACTGTAACGCTCCTCCTGCACAACAAATGGGTAGTTGGATCTCTAATCTAGTCAGTTTATAGCTGAGTGTACTACAGTTTGTAACACGTACACTGCGCTCCATCAAAACTGTTTATGCGCTGTGGGTTACAAAGCAGCTCAGCAGACAAAAGCCAAGATCATAAAAGGAAGTAAGTTGATCACCAGTGCAAGTCTCCCATGGGAACATTATTGAGCCAGAGAAGACTGGTACCTCAAACATTTAAAACAAACAAACAAACATTTAAAACATTTTAAAAAATCATAACAGAGAAATCTGAAGTATTGCTTGCACTCCTTCCCACTGTAACAATCACCTGCCTGATCATGGCGTGAACTGATGGATGCTCACCCTGCTGAATCTGTAGGTAAGCTGAAACTCCTGGAGCAAGAGATGAATAATCCCTCTCAAATCATCTCTGACTGGCAATATCTTAAACTGGGTGCCATAATTCTTGTGACAACTGTATGCCCTTTAAAAAAGCCCAAAATTTTATGAGGTTGCATGCAGCAATAAACAAAATTAATTCCAATTTATTTCACCTCTGTCTCTTACACACATCTAACCCTGGTTTTGAAAACCAGAAATGAGTCACTCATAAGCCAAAAGCTGTGTAACCATATTAGACCAACCTCACTAAAACCATGCTTATGAAGCTGAACAGTGTTAAAATGGTAGTTATGTGTCTTCCTGATCTCAGTTGGCTTTAATTTATCTTCTTAGAACATGCTGAATATACAAAATGAACTTGTTTCACTGGTGCTATTCTCTGTCTCAGTCAAAAGTAACATGTATATTACAGAAATTACAGCCCATTAAAACAGACTAGAAACATGTATATGGTAATATTATCACTCATTTCATTGGCAGCAAATACAGTTGTGATTCTCCAGTAGGCAAAAGCATCTGTGTATTATTTATCTTATTCAGACACCACTGGAAGTCCATTAAATGAAAATGAAATGAACGTTTCCATACTTCAGCCAGAGATACTGGATTTCTTCACTGAGACATGAATTTGTAAATTCTCCAGGTCATGTGGGGTGGCAGACAAGGCATTTAGCCTTAATGGCCTTATACATACCTTAAAATCATCTGCTCTTTGCCTAGTAAGATTTAATTGGGTTTTTTTATAACACCAAAATGTAGGAAAACTTATATTAGAATAAGAAAAATCTCCCTGCAAAACAGAGGGGAAATCTTGAGCACAGAAGACCCTTCTAAACTTAATCAGGCAATCTGCAGTTGCAAGAACTGTTACTGATAATAGAGGCAAATTCCACTTCCTCCAATGAAATGTGCTTTGCCAGTTAAGGTCATCTATAGCGCATCTTCTATAAAAACATGCATTACATCATTAGTCCCCCATATTATTAATGTGGCAACTTCTATTGTTTACCTTAGCAAAAAAAAAAAATCTAAATAGTATCAGAAACATAAGCCAGAGAATTTGGCTCAAGCTTTCCTTTCCCTTTTCCACCAGAAGTTCAGGATCCCAGCCCATTTCTAAACATCAGAATCCAACACGATTAATTTTGTATCATAAACCTCCAGCTGCTGGAGGTCTTTGACTTCAGCACCCTGAATTTATTTTAATTTTTCTGACATTTCTAAAGACAGCAGCTGTAGAGCAAAGCTTGAAAACATGAATCATTCCACAGGGCAAAAAAGGCAAGTAGAGATGATACCACAATTATGTGTTTAAAGTATCATTAATTTTAAGATGTGGTCATGCATTTTTTGCAGCTTGTCTGTCCAAAAGCCATTTTGAACATTCAATACAGGATCTAACACCCCACCCCAAAAAAAGCAACTCTTAAGTATGTCTGTACTCCAGTGAATGCAAACCTGAAAGCATATATACCCAGCTTTGGGATCCATATATTATGAAAACGTTACCTAGTGCAATAATCTGAAATAGCAGATCTGCACCTGTGGAATGGCCCAGAGCACAGATTAGAATCCATTACCATATTCCACTACCAGGTTACTCTTTCAGCTTTTATTGTTCAGGAGGTAGTTAGAATGCTGATCCCAGCCACTATTTGCAGAGTTAGTCAAATGCGGACACAAGCTATCAACCTCAAAAATTTTGCCAATTCAAAGTCATTAAGACCAATATTTACTGAGAAACACAGTCATTATAGCACTACTTGACTGTAAACAAACAGGGATTACTGAAGACTTTCACCATCCTCAGGTTTACAGTACTTAAATTCTCTTTTAGGCAGTTTATACCCTAACTGTAACTAATTTCAGCCCCAGCTGCCCCAGGCCCCATCCTTACCTAGTGTTTCACTAAGACATGTGGTGGTTTTACCTCTTGCTTTTAAGGACAGCATAGAAATACTGATGCATTTTAGCAGGGAAATCATCTCTGTAGCCAACAACAAACTTAATTTTACTTAAATCATACTTACAGTATCCAAGGAAACTATGACAGGAACACATACATAGTCATAGTATGGAAGCGTAGTAGAAATAGTTATCAGAACCCAAATTTATTTTATTTAATACAACTCTTCCCCTTTTTCCAGTGCTGTGATAAACTTGTACGTCATCCCAAAGGCTTGTGAGTTGAAAAAGTTCTACTCAATTAACTACAAAAAGTTCACTTTGTAGCCAGCTGAAACTGTGCAAAGCCTCTCTTCCCTTCTAACAGACTTATAAAAAGACCGCGTGTTCTCAGTTGAACTACTTAACCTGCTTTCAGCCTCTGATTTACTGCTACCCCTTGGATCCCTTGACAATAACTAATGGCAATTAAAAACCTTTACCATGAGCAGGCTTTACTTCCTGATTTGACACTCACACCTTGGATCTCATACATCACTATTTATTTTGACCTATTTGTCCCCCTTTACATGTACATGGCTTTACAGCATTAGAATTTTTACCTGTCAAGGAGAATCATCTCAAACAGACTAACACAATGAGAATATACAAATATACTGAGAACTATACTGTTCAATGTCAGCTGAGGTCAGTCTCCTGTTCTCAGCAATGGCTTGCACAAAATGCCTAAAGTAAAAAGTATCAGAAACAGAGCTTCTCTTGGTCATTTCCAGTTTTCTGTGGTCACAGAAGTGTGTACTATTTATGGTGAGGACCAGATCCAGGTCAACAAGTTTAATCACCAAAACCAGACCTAGTCTTTACAACCTTCTTCATACTTCGTCACAAAATTTTTTCCATTAACCTTCACTCCACACTGGGTGAAAAAGGACTCCCTCCTCCAGTTTTAAACCTGTGTATCATTCCTTTGGATACCTGCTGAACTCCTGTGTTAGAAATGGTGAATAATCATTCTTTACATATCTTCTCCATACTACTTGTCATTTCATAAACCTTTAAGAATTTTTTTCAACCACCTCTTTCGAAAGAGAAGTTCCACTTCATTTAGTTTCCTCTCACACTGAAGCTGGTCCATCCCTCAGAACACCCTCAGTGCCTGTGTACCTTCTATTAAGTCTTATTATATCCTTTTTAAGATATGGTGAACAGAACTGTGTGGACATTTGCACATACATTCCCTTTTATATTCTATACTCTCCCTAGGAATTTTGAATATTCAATCCACCTTAGTGTTGCTGAACACAAAACTGACGTATTTGAGAACTATCAAAGATTGTCATAGGACTACAGCCAAGCCACACAACACGAGCTTGTGGCACACTTGCTGACGACAAGCAGTGTAAAGCTAGAGCTTCTGTAAATCCTCCCTACCTTCCCCACCAACACCACAATTTTGCACATGAAAACAGCTGGGCAGTCTCTTCTATAAGAGGTGTTAACAGTGATCTCTCCCCAGTGTTGTTCTAGTCCTTGCAATCATTCCTCAATTGCATCTCTTCCCTAACTCTTTTACTACTGCTCCCATTTTTCTCCCTGTCTCCTTTATTCATCTCCCTGTTCAGTTACTGATTTCCCTTTTGTCCTTGAGCCTTCTGTTTCTCTCCCATGAGATTTTTTTGGCTAAAAGTATGTAAAATTGTCTCTCAAGCATATGGACAGCCTACAGTGAAAATGAAGTCACTTAGATTATATGAATTCATGAACATCAAATTCAGTATAAACCACAGTTCACTCACACACTGCATGCAAGATCCACTCACTTTGCAGCTTACACTTGTAACTAGATTTAAACCATAAACAGAAGCAGCTAGACCATTAGAGGAAACAGCTTTTTCATCAAAGCAAATATATTTAAAACAGGTTTGATACTTGTCCATCATTCTCTCACTATACATAGAACTAAACCATTTCCCCCCAGGACAAGTCCAGCTTTGCTTCACATCTCAGATGTTTGATCAGAGAAATGCCATTTTAGTGGCTTTTAGTAAACTGAATATTGATTTTCACAGCCAAAGCAAAGATAAAAAAGCACAACATTTTGCCAGCTTTTTAGAGCATCAGGAGCCTGACATGAGAGAGAAAGACAATGAAACTGCAGGCAGGAGAAACTTTGTGTGAATCAATGCAACGATACCACTTGGTGGCAAGGTAAGACCTGTGCAGGCTTTGCTAGAAGCAATGACATATGGCTGAACATCTAGCCGTAAACCACTGACTTTTACCTTGCTTCCTTCAAAGTCCAGTGGTCCATTCTGCATCATGGACACACAATTAGTTACGCCACCTCCCTAATGCCAGCTACAGAATCAAGGCATGACAACAGCATGAACCTGCAATGGGGGTCCTCCTCAAAACTCTTCCATATATGCCCTAGCAAAACTTGTGCTGCTAATCCATTCCTGAGGAACAGAGAACTCATACACCTTGGTCCCAGCCTCCCACTGTTCCCATTTTTCACACCCCCAGTTAGTTCTCTGATGATGTGCTTCAAGCAATCTTGGGTGGGCTGCCATCTACCCTGAATATTAAATTCTTACTCTATTAAGTCTTTAAGTCCTTTTAGATGCAAGTTATTTCTACATACATGCTTCTAAATATACACAGCTGATCAGTTTTTACTATTTCCTGTTCCCAAGTAACCTCAGAAAAAAATTACCCTCCTGAGCATGTTCATTATTCAAAGTGTTTGTTGAATCATTTTTCTGAATAAATTACTCTCTGCATGAATGATAAGACTGTTTATTTATGATTGATAGTTTAAACCTTGTGATTGTTTTCTGTTTTTCCAGCTGAGTGACTCAGATTTTCTAAGCAAAGCATTATGAATAGTAAATAACCATGCCTATCAGCTAACTCTGAAAAAGTTTCAGAAATAACAGTGTTGCCATAATGTAAACACAAATCAGGTATCCAAGAGGTCACAGAAGGCTGGGGTACAATCAGTATAGCAAAATACAACCTCCTCAGAGATGCACTCTTCTTTATCTGGCTTTGTGTTGCCCCCAGAATTAAACTCTGGGGATGTTTCCCAGTTAATTCCCAACCCTATTCCCATAATGACTATCCTGCATGCATCTCTGCCTGTTCACCTGATCACTGAGCAGGGCTCTTGCTTTGGTCCAGGGCCTGCACTCAGCACAGAAATTTTCAAGCACATGGCTCACAAGCTTGAAAGAAAAACATCACATCCAAGTCCTACTTACCCCTGAACCCATCTCTGTACTGCGTTAGTTATCTTGTCCTATTTTACCTTGAAGGCTTTCGGTCCCTCTGAGCTTTTCTAAATTGAGAGAAATTCAGGTTACTCAAGAAATTGCTTTTAATATAACCGACACTGCTACATCCATAAGTGCAACATATATGAAATTTTTAGGTTGCAGACAGCATTAGTCTTAATTTTCTTCTGCACTTGCACTCCATCTCATGGAACATGTCTCATAAAATCATGTCAAGACACTTTAATATGCCTAAATTCACATGTATGTGCAGCAGTACATAAAGGGAATAGACTATCTCTTGCAATTTCCAATTACAGACACTTAATTGCCATGGGAAGTTGTGAATGCTCCATCCCTGGCAGTGCTCAAGACCAGGCTGGACAGAACCTTGGGCGGCATGGTTTAGTGGGAGGTGTCCCTGCCCATTGCAGGGGGGGTTGGAACTAGATAATCTTAAGGCCCTTTCCAACCCTAACTATCCTATGATTCTATGAATTTTATTTAGGAGAAACATAGCATAACAGTTATTTTCCTCATTTTGTCCAGCTTCTGAAATTTAGGGGCTAGGATAGAATTCTACTGATTTTACAGTAGAATACTATTCTAGTACATACAGTAGAATTCTGCTGTAGATTCTACAGCATTACTTCAATAATTGCAATGCTTTTTAAATTATAAATGCTGTGTTTTCACCAGACTTGTATATAGATTGGCCTGATATCACTACACTTTAGATTAGGCTTTGTGTATGCTTTAACACACTGTGTTTGCTATTCATTGTCATCTAAAGACAGGACCCTGAGCACACAGCCAACTGTACAACATTATTTTTAGTGCAAGCACACCAACTGTCCTTGCCAGAAGATTTCCACACTAGGCAGAGAGATGAAGCTCTTAGCACAATTCAGAGACATAAGAAATCTATACAAGTAATGTATGCCCCTGGGACTGTGGGACTGTAACATTACAACTGCGGTAAGCATGTAATTCTCAGGTTTCATTAAATCCTATAAGAAAACTCCCTGAAGATAAAAGGAGCTCTCCCCTTGAGAAAAGGAGCACTAAAATATAGAAGTGATAGCATTAACTCAATAGCTGAGGTAAAACCAGAACCAGTGCAAAAAGTAGCATGATTCTAAGACCTCAGAGTTTTTTCTCTATGCCACTGTAAAAGTACATAGAATGTAAGAGCATCTGGTTCATTAAGCTATCCGGTTAAGGACTATTCAGTGTAATAGAAATAACAAGCAAAAATGAAAGCAATAAAGCAAACAGACACACAAACGTTAATGACCAGGTAATAAGGTAGACAAAGACCAAAACTGTTCAGTCATTGATGGGCTATCAAAAGGAACTACTCAAGCATAGCTGGGGGTGAGGTGGTGGAATAAAGAGTTGGATGAGATTTTTGAAGGGATTTTGTGGAGTGTAACAGAAACAGAAAGAGCTTGTGGGGTTATGTAAAAATTATGGGATCTTCATGGGAAGTGACAAAGGCAAGGAAAGCAAGGGATGAGAATGGGTAGCAAAGAACAAAAATGGGACATTTGTCTGAGCCCTACACTTGATCAACACAGTGTATCCTGTCTTCTTATTAAATCCCCTTACTGACTTTGCCTCTGTAATCTCACTCTACCCTATGAGAGTGCTACAACGTTCAACTGTCAGCAGCTGGAAAACAGACCATGGGTCACCAGGCCTGTAGATTGAGGTCCCAAAACCAGAGCCACCAGAATACAACAGAGATCTGGGTACAGCAACTGGAGAAGGGACCATGCACCATTGGGAGTGGGTGTGTGCTGTGGGGGTATAAGTGCCAGCAACTGGAACAGGGACTGTGGCTCACAGGGCCCATAAAATACAAGTGCAGCAGTAGAAGAGACCAGACTATTTCTCTTGGGAATTTAACTGTGTGTACACATGTGCACGCAGGTGTACACATACACATAATTTGCTAACAAACCTTAAACTGGACTAGCCAATAAAAGACCTATATCTGGAAAGACCTATATCTGGGTCTAGGTCAACAACCAGGTAAAGGACATGGGGCTTGTGCATGGACATTAGATCACCACCTAGTGATCTGCTATTTGAGGGTTGCATGAGTAAAGGGTGTCTGTGAGAACAGTGCACGAGTGCGTGCATCTGTTTTGCTACTGAACATCAAGCCTACTTGGTAAGCAGGGAAGGCCCTACATACTGGGTAAGGGCCAAGGGTCCAGGCACAGATATCAGAGCCCACACTGATATTAGTAAGATCTGTGGATATATTTGGGAAGAAAGAGAGCAAGGGCTGAGGTTTTCAATAAGGAGCTTCAAACCTTCACAGCTGGCAAGGAGAAACAGGGCTGAGCTGTTCGCATTTCTGTTTATGTGAATGCTAGTAGTTCACAACGTCGGCGTATTACAAACTGTACTTCTACAATTTGTTCCTGGTCTAGACTGGATGACAGCTGTTAGAGCTACCTCCTTGTTCCTCTTCATTGGAATTCTCACAAAAGCCATGCCAACAACTTACTTTCTAACACGAAGTGGAAGAATTTTCCTTTCTTTCTCCATCACTGCTTCTCTTCCCCTCATTCCCTGTGACAGGGTACCTGAATATCACAGACTAGGTGATATTAAGCTTGGTAATTTTCACCTTTTCTCCCTCAGGTTGCTTAATTAACACTTGTATTGCATCTCTTACTTTGCATATGGGTCTTGCTAGAATCATAACCCTCCTACAGCCTTGAATACATGAATATGAGATTGTCCTGGTTTCAGCAGTAGCAGTCATTTTTTTTCTCTTTCTTAGTAGCTGCTGCAGTGCTGTGTGTTTGACTTTCGGCCTGGTAACAGCACTGATAACACCGATGTTTCCAGTTGTGGCCTAGCAATGTTTAGTCTGAGCAAGGACTTTTTGAGCCTCATGCTCTGCCAGGGAGGAGGGGGAGCCGGGAGGAAGCAGAGATAGGACACCTGACCCAGATTGGCCAAGGAGGTATTCCATACCACAGCAGGTCATGCCCAGGATGTAGAACTTGGGGCAGTTACCCGGAAGGGCGAGAGTGGACTGCCGGGGGTCGGGCGGGGGTGTCAGTTGACAGGGTGGTGAGCTGTTGTGTTCTCTCCCTTTGTTATTTCCTTTATCGTATCATTTATTATTATTGGTGATGGTGGTAGCAGTAGTGGTTTGTGTTATACCTTAGTTACTAAACTGTTCTTATCTCAACCAGTGGGAGTTGCATTCTTTTCGATTCTCCTCTCCATCCCTCCAGGAGCTTGAGGGGACTAAGTGGTGGGGAGTGAGAGAGAGACTGCATGGCTGGGCTTAAACCATGACACAGGAGCCCCTTGAAAAAGGGATGGTCTGAAAAGTGGCGTCCCCCAAAATGCTCTGTGACCTCAAATCCACTGGGGATACCACAACATTGCTTTGGGCTCAGTTGTGAATTCAGGGGGCCAGAGGGGTTGGACCCTCCAAAAGTGGCACCCCAATAAAGGGGCACCCCCAAAACCACTCTGCCCCCCCCGAAAGGCCCCTGGAAGCACCCAAAGCAATCGTGGTGCTCCAAAAATCCTGGGGTAACCTCAAATCTCCTTGAAGCAGCACATGAGCAAGCAGGACCCCCAGACGGGAGAAGCGTATCACCCCCAAAGTGAACTGCACCCCGCCATCACCACGGGCTCCCCCAGATGAACCCAGGGACCCATAATCCCGGAAGGGCTGCACCAAACAACCCACCCCCAACTGTGGGTGCCCCAAAAATCTGCTCCCCCCAAAAGCCACCCAGCCCCAAATTGCTCCTTTTAGCCCCCAAAACACACCCCATGGGTCATCCCAATGCCCCCACCACTCTGTTATTAGGAAGACGAGGGGCGGGGGGGGCACCAGAGTGAGGAGGTGCCTAATTTGGGGTGTGCCACCCAAAAGAGCACCAGCAAGGAGGTTGGGTGGGGGATGAACAGGAGAACCAGTTGCAGGGATTGGGAGTACTGGAGGGGACTGGGAGGGACTGAGAGTGACTGGAAGCACGTGCAGCAGGTAGTGGGAGCACTGGGAGGGATTGGGAGTTGAGCACAGCTGCAAGCAGGAAGACCTGCAGCAGGTAGTGGGAACACTGGGATATTGAAACCCCAGCAGTATCTGGGGCCATAGTGGCCTTTATCAGTCTGTACTGGTGCCAAATGGTCTGTACTGCTCCATGCTGGGATGTGTAAATTTGCAGAGGACACCAAGTTGGCTGGGAGCGTTGATCTGCTGATTCCTACTTGGCTCCTGACATTGCTCAGTGGAACTTTGGCATCATGTAGTGCTTCCCACACTGCTGTTGCTGCTTTCCCTACCTCTGTGGGGCAATCTCCTCTGATCATCTCTGTAATGGTACATTTTCATCTTCTGAGGAAGTGAGACGTCCTGTGGGTTTGTCCTGTGGTTGTAAGCTGAATCCCTTCTTTGAGCAGGGGTAAAGGAGATCCCAGCCTGTCCTGACCTGGCTGTCCTGTCTGATGATGGGACAAGAAACAGGCTGCCCTCAGAAGTGGTTGTGTCACCATTCCTGGAGGTATGTAAAAGACACGTTCTAAGGGACATGGTTAATGTGTTGACTTGCCAGTGTTCAGTTAATGGTGCACTCAATGTTCTTAAGGGTCTTTTCCAATCTAAATGGTTCCATGATTCTACAAAATCTTCTTTAGGCCAAACTCTGCCTCTCATCAGAGAAATGACACTGCAGGAAGGCAGTGTGTCTGCCAGCTGAGGGAGGGAACATCAGTGCTTGCTTCAG
>JANHGB010054486.1:0-75437 GCA_026283785.1 Coracopsis vasa
AGGCTGAGAAAGTTGGGGCTGTTCAGCCTGGAGAAGAGAAGGCTGTGTGGAGACCTCATAGCAGCCTTCCAGTATCTCAAGGGGGCCTATAAGGATGCTGGGGAGGGACTCTTCATTAGTGACTGTAGTGAAAGGACAAGGGGTAATGGGTTAAAACCTAAAAAGGGGAAGTTTAGATTGGATATAAGGAAGAAGTTCTTTACTGTAAGAGTGGTGAGGCACTGGAATGGGCTGCTCAGGGAAGTTGTGAGTGTTCCATCCCTGGCGGTGTTCACGGCTGGGTTGGACAAAGCCTTGGGTGACATGGTTTAGTGTAAGGTGTTCCTGCCCATGGCAGGGGGGCTGGAACTCGATGATCTTAAGGTCCTTTCCAACCCTAACTATTCTATGATTCTATGATTCTATGAACCAATACAATATTGAATGGACTGTGAAATCCATCACATTAAACTATGACAAGATTGTGGATTTCATCTTTGACATTACCTAAGTTCCTGAGATAATTGGGACAACAATTTTATCACAAAGAAGGCATATTACAATGTTAAATCAGCCTGTCCCATATCTTTCCTCTCCACTTCTGAATATTAAGAGTTCTGTTTTGATGTCCAGACAGTGTGGACAAACCAAGACCTTTAGCATGATACTGATTACTCAACTGCTATAAGATATCCTGCCCAAGAATCAGGCTTTGATTTTTTCGTTAACACATAGTGCACTTTAAGAGGGGAAAAATTCCTACTGATCTAGAATTAGATTCAGAACAACCATCTCAAGCTAAAATAATGGGACTCCTGTAGTTTTCATTACATATGTAACATTTCTGCAAAAATAAACATTGTTTCATTTACCAGAGAACAATGAAGCTTAAACAAAAAAGGGCAGACTGATAAATACAACACGATAGAACAGGAAACTGAGAAAAAAAAACAAACAAAAAAACAAACCTAAAAGATCATAAAAAGATGTAAGATCTGAAAAATAGTCAAAGTACTCAAATTTATGTAGGAGTGGATTTAGCGCAGCTAGAACCCAAAGGTCATCATTGCTCTCAGGGAAACCACCAAAGACATTTCTTTTAATATAAATAAAGTGGAATTTCATTTTTAAATTGCGTCCTTCTGAAGACATATTGCTACTCTTAGGGGAGCGCATACATAAGGAGTTTTATCATGGTTCAAAATTTGCATTGTTACTCCAATCATAGCCCTGCTTTTGAACAGATAAACAATTCGCACACCTCTAAGTGCTGAAGAATGCCTAGACCTTTCAGAGGCAGAACTGAGGTAAGCTGTTACTGAGCTGGAGTGAAAAGCATGTAAGAGCTTTGTGATTTCTAATACAGCGTTTTGAAGTAGACAAATAGAGAATCAGAATATCATCACAAGTTGCTGGTTTGGTTTTGTTTTGGGTTTTTTGTATTAAAAAGCATTAGTTTGCTTAAAGCAAAGTTCCTGTTTTTCACTTTCTGTTATCCACATCCTCAGTGAGCTTACTTGGAATTTTGGACCAGACTTTGTTTTGCAGTTCTGGGGAGCTGACTCTCTGGCAACCCAACAGAGAACCAAAAAACTCATCCATCTGTGTATAGCTTTCTGAGAAGTTCCTCACCTGGAACTTCTATAGAAACAATTATTTTTCACACAAATGTGTGACAAAACATCAAAAAGTCACCTATGGTAAATAACAAGAACATTAATAGCTTGATTCTTTATCATGAAACTGCAAAGCCTTTTAGGGGAAAAATACAATCAATAGTGATAGGTTCTAATTGACCTAATATTTTTATTGTTTATAAAACTTTTGCTTATTTCCATAAAGAGGTCAGACAGGTGCAGCCTCTTACTTTACCTTCTACATCTTCCTGTGATTTTCCTGTATTAATTTTACAAAAAGCCTAACTCTCCCTAGTTTTTTTTAAAGAAGGTGGGACAAGGAAGTCACATTTATCATTATGCTATTTTCAGAAAAAATACAAACAAGAATTTGGCAACATTGGAAGTGGATGTTCATACATATTCATTCCGTTGCCTGTTTTCCCAGCTTGCGTCTAATGGCTAAATAAAAATTAAAAATAAAATTTAAAATAAAATTGAAGAAGCTCCTAAACCCCACTGTTGTAAATGAGAAAACTATTGCAATCCAATTGATACTCTATTTTTTCATGACACTAAGTTAGTATTCTTGTACTACGGCAGAGAAGAAAAACGGTATCTATAACATCCCAGCTTGTGCAATATGAACCATCTATCAGCAGTTATTGAATTACACAAAATAAATCTGTTTATTCCATTCAAGCTTTGAACTGTTTGTTCCAATTCAGAGAAAGGTAAAAGGACATGTAAAATGAACTGCGATAGAAAACACGTCATACTTTGCAATTATACACTATTAAGTGAACAGAAGGCTCAGCAGACCTACTTAGATTAAGATTTTGGTTTCATTTAGCTGGGCACAGAGAAAAGAAAAATCAGATTTTAATGTTTTATTGAAAAAAAAAACCCAAAACCAACAAAACAACAACAAAACACCACAATTAAAATACCTTCATAACTTCTGATTTTGCCAAGTACATGTAATTATTCCATTGCTTACTATAACATAAATACAGGTGACAGTCCTAGTAAAAGGTAATTAGCATATCCAGTGATCCGTGAAGCACATAGCTTTCAGTATAGAGTTTAATTACCACAGTCTCACACTGGGCTGGATATTATGTTGAGATTTATGAGAAAATAAAGGATTATGATCTTGAATGCACTTTTGAGACAAATATATTTTCTAGACTACTCAAGTAGACTGAGGAGTGTGAAAGGTCTTCATGATGGTATGCAGTAAAGCAACAAAATCATATGTCCAGGGTGTAGAGTCAGAAGGTTGCCACTGTCATAGTACACTGCTAGTACAGTAAGAATGATTAGTTAACGAACTCATCTAGGCCAATGGGTAATATTAATCCAAGCCACGCTGTGGACCCTGTCCAGTAGATATTGAGTCTTACTCATGTTCAAAGGCACATCAGTGTAGACACTGCCACTGAGCTTTATCCACCAAGAAGACATTAAAATGAAATAACCTTGACTTATCTCATAGAGCCAGAAACAACTAAATTTATGATGGAACATATTAATGGAAACTCTAAATTGCACACAAAGTATTTCAGAACATATTCTATTTACTTAGTCCAATCCATTTTTCTCTCTTAAGAGACTTAAATGGCAGCTACTTATCCTTCTTGTCAGGCTAAAATAAATTTTTGCTTTGCTTCTTTGGTCAAACTTTCAGCTGAATTTGCAGATGAAAAGATAGTGAATATGAGTAACTTAATGGAATGAAACATTGTTCATATGATAAAGCCTTTGTGAAGGTAACTGTAATATCAGCTGATAGAGCAAACACCTATAGAAGTACATGAAATACTGTGCATTTTGAATATTTCAAAGGTTTTTGTATTCTGAATTTGTTTCTGCAGCTTTGAATGTCAGAATATATTGCTATAAAGGAGTTGGAAGGAGCTAAGATTGTATGCTGGGGAACAGACTGCTCAGGTCCAGGACTTATATGAAGAGTTGAGCTTAGCAAGAAGAATCTTTTGCTTCTGAAATAAATTCTTTTAGCTTCTCCAGAACTGCTTTAATTGACATTTGTACACAAATACCAAAATAATTAGAAAACATTTGAGATAAAAGTTATTTTCTTGCAGATCAAGAACAAAGCAAAATTTTTAGAACTTCAAAACATACACTAAAAAAGAAAATATCTTTTAAATAAAATTGTGCTCATTTACAACACAAGAAAAAAACAGAATCCAAATAGGGTAGAACTGGTAAAAATTTGAGCTTTCATGAAACTACAACCTCTACTGCTAAAAACAAGTCTCCCTTGTTTGATCTACATAACTAATCACATTGGCTGGCTATATATTAACAAATGGATATATAATATGCTTTAACCTGTAGGGAAGTAAAATTTCTTCTTCAGTCACAGAGGCTTCAAAGGTGATTCTCTTCCTCCACTGTGCTCTCGCAAGATCCCACCTTGAGTACTGCATTCAGTTCTCTTGCCTCCAGCATAAGAAGAACATGAACCTGTCGGAGTGAGTCCAGAGGAAGCCACAAAGCTGACCAGAGGGCTGAAGCACCTCTGCTATGCAGGCAGAGTGAGAGTTGTGCTTGCTCAGCCTGGAGTAGTGAAAGCTCCAGGGAAATTTACAGCAGCTTTCCAGTACCTAAAGGAGGCCTACAAGAAATCTGGACAGGGACTTCCATGAGGGCAAGCAGTAATAGGGCAAGGGGAAATGGATTTAAAATGAAAGAAGGTAGCTTTAGATTAGATAAATGGAAGAACTTCTTCACCATGAGGGTGGTGAGACACAGGAACAGGTTTCCCAGAGAAGTTGTGGCTGCCCCATCCCTGGAAGTGTTCAAGGACAGGTTGGACAGGGCTTTGAGCAATCTGGTCTAGTGGAAGGTGTCCCTGCTCATGGCATGGAGGTTGGAACTGGATGATCTTTAACGTCCCTTCCAACCCAAACCTTTCTGTGATTCTCTGAATAGAATAAAAATATTTTTAATAAAAAGACCGCATTTTTGGTTTCAAATCCATAAAATATTATGTCATATTTGAATAAATAGAAATGTGACATCCACTAGAAGAAATATGGAATCAAGCATGCTGAAGATGATAAACAAATATTTTGATCATGAACTAAAGTCTTGCTAAATTATGAAACCAAAATTAAAATACTTTCTAGCATTTATTATTAGAGAACCTAGAAGCATAATCCACATTATATCCAAAGCGCTGAGTTAAGGTCCTAGTATGCCTGTAAGTACTAAACCACTTACTTCCAGTATCAGTGATTACTCTTGTCTCCCAGCAATGTATAATCAAGAAACATTTCCTCTTCTCTAAGCACAAAAATGAGAGCATTAGGAGTCTCTGTGGAAGCTCCAGAGGCAGAACAGGGAAATCCAGACAGTATCAGGTCTTGAGCAACTGTTGGATCAAATGATCCAGGCCTTCCCAGAGCACATTTCAAAGAAAACTGGAGCAGTTGCTGAGGGTTGGATTCTTCTGACCAAGAGCTGATATCTGCAGTTCTCTGTGATGTCTGTTTCTGTCATGTTTTTACAGTCAGTGAAGATTCATCTCACCTCATAGAGGCCTTTAAAAAAAGGTCAGATCACCAGACTTGAAGGTGTGGGAATGTAACGAAAGAAGGACAAGAAGGACTGTAAATACACTCAAGTGACTTGCAGGTGGGGTGTAGAAAAACATATATATCATACTAATTGTTGTTAGTCTTGCGTGCTAGACAAGTAGGACAACTGTGCTTAGAAAAGATCGGGCTGTGATAGACCCAGAGGCACTGTATCAAACATGCTTGGGCTTCCTGCACTGCTGTGGGAAGGATCAAAGCACAGTGGTATCCCTGAAATACACGTGAAAACAGTGGGTTCAGTGATCCTCTAGCATGGACCAAGCTTCGCAGTGCCTGCATCCCCACTTTTGTGCCTCAGCCTGGGTGCGGCTTCAGGGGTCCCCCACTTGGTGAGGAAACAAAAGTAAATTGATTTTGCATTTTGACCATGGTTTTGTGGTTGCCCCTGTGCCCTGCCTGGTCACACACAGAGTTACTTCTCTTTGCTGTTTGTAGTGGCAGGAAAGGTGCAGGACGTTTGATTATGGCTATAGAGTGTGAAAAAAATCAAAACGTCAAACTAAAAAACAGAATACACGAGCAATATGCAGAGAGTAGGAGTAGTAGGATGGAGTGGGAAGAAAGGAAGAGAAAGAGCTTTGGAGGGAAGAACTAGAAACAGAGAAAGAAATAAAAGTATTTTCCAACCTAGTTGATTCTGCAATTGCATAAGAAAAGAAATAAAGAGGGATAAGAAAGGTCCCTTACTTGAAAAAACAAATACATCCAAAAGGTTAATAAATTCTGTTTATTCGGGTTCCTAATTGAATTATTCATTTTTAACAGAGTGATGTTGATGTTCTTGGCATTTAAGAATAAAGCCAAGGTTCTGTACATAACTTCATATCTGTACATAAAGTCACAACTTTCTCTTTCTTTCTTTTTTTTTTTTTTAGATCACTGAACATGATTAACCACTTGCTCACTGAGGAAGACACACTTTTCCATTTGCTAAATCTCATCAGAACGGTTCTTAGATAACAGATGACAAAGGCTTTGTTCAGCCACAGCACAGGAATTAGCATTCATATGATAGAGCTACTCTCCTGACACTAGCATAAAAGTCCTAACACCATCAGGAAAAAAGAATCCACAAATAAACAATGACTTAGTCTGACTTGGGCATAAAACTTCCTAACTCACGTAGTTTATTTCTAATTTAATTCCTGCCTGGCTAAAGAAGGTAAAAATTGGGGTTTGGTACTTAAATCCTAGCAAGGATTCAAAGGTGATTTTGAAGGAGAAATTTTAGGTTGCTTGCAATTGAAGACGGAGGCTGTTCTGGGCACAGAGAGAAAGCAGTGTGAAAATACTGCAGAAATTAAAGGTTCTGCAAGGCAGGCAGTCAGTAATGTGCCCAGAGTTCTGGATGGGTGCATTTTAATTAAATCAAAGTAAACAAGTCACAGCAGGGCCAAGTGTGAGCCAAGCTGTAGGCAGGCTTGACATACGAGGTTTGAAGGTGAGTTTGAAGAATCCTGAAGTTGCTGAGGAATGAGAAAAGATGACAACAAAAAGAGAAGAGCTGGGGGAGAAAGAAGGACAGTAACTGTATCTATAAGATGATGAATAGCCTACAGCAGTGAGAGATGAAAGGTGCACAGGGTGGAGGAGAGACACCATTACTTGCAGTATGCGGCAGAGATATATAAGCCACCTAGGACTTACTAGCAATGGTGCTCAGGGTTTACATGTTTTTCCAGTCCTTATCTTTACCAGGCATCTAGAATGAAATAGCCTTTTGAATTATATTTTTAAGGTTAATTTATAGGTCACTGACCATATTTTGCATTTTAAAGCAATTTGGTCCACTCATTTTTTAATTCTGTCACTGGTAAATTGTGCTGCAGCTGAGTAATCAACTTTAATTTTTGGAAACAAGTCTAGGATTAAATTTATGAACATCTGTAGAGATTAATAACAAAAAAAAAGTTCCTTAGAATTCCTCCCCAGGAATTCTACAGGTTGAGACTAGGGAGTTTAAAGAAATTAAAAAAGAGCTTTTAGCTCTTTCATGAGAGGCAGCTCATTCTTCCGGAACTGCTTTAAGTGACTAAAGGGATGAGGAGGACAAGATGATGGATTGGTGTACAAAACATAGTACGCAAAATACAAAACAGATCAAAAATCTTCATCCATAACTAACATTACAGAAGTCATCATCCTGAGCTGTTCCCCTCGCAGAACACATGTTTTCCTGATGCTCTCCTGGGAATGACCAAAAAAATAAATAAAAACCTAAGCTAATAACAAACAGCACTTGTGAGCAAGTGGTAGGAAAACTGATCAAAATATTTTTCCTCAGCTATTTCACCATCATTTTGCAGGAAAAGGTAAATATTAGTACGGCTCAAATGTTCAAGTGATCTAATAGTTGTGACGTGTTTTGTATCTAAAATGAGAATATAATTTTTTAGACTAAAACCATTTAAAACTAAGTCCACTTACACATACAGTACACTGATCACACTGAAAATTATGGACACAGCTGTAGGCACAGAAGAATTTGGTGTATATATGGAAAACAGACTTAGTATTAAATGCTAGAATATTTCCGGAAGGCCAGTTTTCATGCCAAAAAAATATAATTAATCATAAAATGCTTTTAGAATGTACAGTTAAAATAGAAGAGTTTTGCAGGTCATTCACTGTTCATCCTTCCCACCTTAGAGGTCTTCCATTAAATAGTAAATGAATTAAATTAAACATATTAAGCTCAAAATTGATTACAGTGATAAAAGTACTCATTACAGATACATATCTGCTTTTGTCTGAATGTCTCTTGCAAGAAAAACAGACTTTGACTGTTTTTGTAACAGCAAAGACACCTGAAAGGAGACTTTGTTCAATAGCAAATTAAACTTCATTCTGTATGTTTATAGAGCATGCATTAACTGCTGGAGGTATCATGGGATATCTGTATATAAAAAATGCACTAGTTTGATAACATAGATGTAGACATCCTGACTGTCAGTTAATAACAGCAGCAATGTTCTCATGGAAAGAGGCTTTTAAAATATAGGTTTGCATACAGAAACTATTTCATAAACAGGTCCCACTTCAGATATCTCAGGGTTTTATTATTTTAAGATGTTCTTTATTTTTGGTAGTTTGACTACGCAAATACAGCACAGAAGAGATGCACACATGTACCCTTGCAATTCCCAAGAGATAGCCCCAAATCCCCAGTTTTATCATCCCATTTCACTTAGCTTCACCGCAGTAGTCAGTTTTACATTCTTGACAATTAAGGCTGAATTAACTACGAGCCCAGCCAATACTTTTCAACAGGAATTCAATGGTAGGTGAGGCAGTCCTATTGATCTATGAAACAAATAACATTTCTTTTTTCACAGCTGTCAAACAAGCATACCTAATGCAACAAAAAATGCCAACACAGGCTTCAGCTGATTATTATTGAAATATAATGAAATACTTAAACTTAACCGCTTAAGGCAAATCATGTGCTCAATTGCACAGCTGAGCAGACACCTAAGCAAATAATGTATTAACCTTTCTTAGGTTGTTGGTTGACACTAACCAGCAATTTCACAGTTGAATTTTATATTTGAAATTGCACATGCTGTTCTTGGGCCAAGACCTGACAACCATGCACTTCAGAATGTCTCCTGAGATCCTGCAGAGGAGGCTGTCATTCTCCTCATAGCTCAGTAGGTCAACAGCAGAATGCATAAGTGTCTTGTGATAATCATCCTTTGACTAACTCAAGCCCAGCTTCTATATGATCTTGCACCAGCAATATTTTTGCTGCTCCCATGGTGCTTCCTTCTTTTATCCTGCTTTGGTTTGGGGTTTGTTATTTTATTTTTATATTTTTTTTTAACCTCTCCAGTTCTGGATATTCTCCAAGAATAGATTATTTCACCTTCTAGAAAAGGTGTCAATAGGTAGTTTGCTCGTCCTCAGCTACTGAAATATTTATCCTGAGTTATATGCATTCCAGACACAGAGCATAGCAACTGCAATTCTGCAAGTGAGTTTTTTCCCGTCTCCACAGCATTACTGTGCTTTGGGAACAGCCAAATCTCTGACATGCCTGTATTCTGTAACTACTGAAAGACTCCAGTCTCACCAGAGCTTTAATAGGGATTGCACAGTTGATCAAACAATTGCCAGTCTGTTGCAGATCTTCTGAGAGCTGTGGCAGTTTTCATTCATCATCACATACCCAAGTAATTGAACCTCCAGGGCAGTTCTGTCAAGCATCATACTTACTAACGTATGACACTTGTGGTGTTGTTATGAGTGCAGTTCATGGACATTTAGGAAGAAGAGGCAGTGAAAGCAGAGAATGATATGAAGGAGTTTAAAAAATATTTACTACTTTTCTCTACTAAAATTGGGAACTATATATTGGTCTGAAATTATTACTCTTGTTGCAAGTTTCTTCTCTGTCCACCCATTGAGCTACCTTATCCTTTAAGTGTACAGTTCTGGGAAAAAAGTAGTAAACAAAAGAATCACGAGTCCTAATAGTTATGTGATTTCGATTTTTATGAAGTCTACTTCGTAGAAATAAGACAAACAGGAAAACAGAGACGGAAGAGAGGAAAATAATTTGTAGATCAGTTTAGCCAGCCTTCTCTTGTGCATCAGTTTGAGAAAAGAGACAAATGACAGAATGAATTTGGATATCAAGCTTACTTAAGAAACTGGTATGTCCTGTTCAGAATTATGTTTAATTTCTGCTATATGCTTAATTAAAAAAATAATGTTTCCTTACATTAGCACCTTTTTTTTCTCTCATTACAAAAGAAAAAAAAAACAAAAACAAAACTGAAAAACAACCCACTCAGTGAAGCTTTGATCTGCACTCAGACAGCAGCCTTTAAGCTCACCTTTGTTACTTGACGTAAACATCCAGATGTGTTTTGAGGTTCAAGGCTGTTTTATTACTAAGTGCAGTAGAATGGCAAGAGACACAAATTGACTTGAGGGTAAACAAAACATGTCAAAGAACAAAGTATTATTTTGTCTTTTTGTTTCTCATATACACTGAAAGCACAAAAATCATATGTTAAATGGCCAGACTTGGATTAGTCAGCCATTGTGGGAAGCCACTTGTTTTACGCTCAATTTGAAATTAACCCTTGTGAGCTGATGAAGGCTGTACAGAGCAAGGCTGGTGCGGCAGTTGTCCAGAATCCAGCAGCCCCGTTGCTTTAGCCAGGTCTCTACATTCAAGCACCTCAGTGTGCACAGTAGATTCAGTGTCACACTCTAAAGGAAGCTGTCTGTCAAAGAGAATCCAAACCAGACACGCTGATATCAGCATCATAAACTCCATCCAGAAACCTACCGGCAACTAGCACAATAAGCTTCTCCTTTTATTGTTCAAAATAATATTCAGTAAAATTGCCTTTGTAAATAGTGAGACTTTACACCTAGTAATCCAGTGTGTGGTCTCTCCAAAACGTGATGTTTCTACAAATGTCTCTTAAACATGTTGGGATGCATACAAGGAGGCCATGCTTTAGATCTTATTATCCACATTAACTTATCTTAAACTGAAAAGAAGTAAATCATAGCAAATATTAAAGAGCTCAAAATTATGAAAACGGAATAATTCACTGAACAGAGCTGTTGTCTCCATGCACTTCTTTTTTTCATTTTTATTCCTTATAAAAAGAACCATAAGAGGTGACTGAATTTCGCTTCCATTTCTGGTTTACATGTTTATCTATTTCTCTTGTACCATTATGGATAAACAACCAATTACTGTCTCAAAGAAAGAATTATTAGAGAGGCCACTGGAGACCTGTTCTGCATTAGCCTATAAACCAGACCAGGGCATTTATCTGGAAAATTGACTAAGCTTCCGTGTCCCTCTTCCGAACTAAGTGGAATACGGACTGAAGGGTCTCTCACATCTTCTAAAGGCAAGCTTGTTAATCAGTTACTGAGTATATTTATTTTACAAAACATTAGTAAGCACATTGTCACCTGAATCCCTACATTTGTATTAGAAGCTTTCTTCCCAATGAGTCTGACCTTTTCTTTAAAAATTAACCTCAAACAAGAATTTCAGGTCACCTCTTTAAAATTAGTCTTAATTATAATCACTTCTCCTGAGGAGAGATGCTCTATCAATGTTACCCACCAGAAATTACAGTCAGAAAGAAGCTTGCCAAAAGTTCAGTGCTGCGAGGAAGCTTAACTTATCACTGTATGAGCAATGACTTCTTCAATAAATTATGCAGCATTTATTAATCAATGCATTACCTGTTCAAACAAGAACAAAATCCTCCACTGTGCATATATTAACAGTAGACAGAGTATGATGCATTATGCTGCAAGGAAACAGAAAGAAGAATGGTGTGGAGATGTAGGGCACTAAATTCAGGGTGAGACAGGAGAGATGTTTACCACAGAGTGAAAAATGATCTACAAGGAGCATCAAAGATGTGAATATTTACAATGCATTTATCTCTTTCTAAGCCAATAAGAGGAAGATCCTGGCACTTCTTGGAATTGCCCTGCTGCGCTCCCACATTTTAGTGTGAAAACAATTATCATTCATTCCTTCAAATTACATTGAAGTGTCGCTTCTGCTAAATAGTGTCACTTCCACTTCATAAATTTCTTTCTGGATACATTTGAGCCAGGTTTAGAACATAAAGCTTATTGAGCAGGTCTCTCTGAATTTAAACATACTATATGTTATCTGAAATTTAGAATTTAGTGACCAAATAATCACTAGAAAACAATATAAACATCCTGAGTGTATGCATTAGGTATTTGAAATTAGCTATATGTGCTAGGTTCTGCCTCAGAACCTTTAATTACTCTGGTCATATTGCTGCCTACTGAACAGCACAACATTGTGTGATGCGATCACAGGCTGATTTGCAACAGCCTGTGACAATATGACACATTTTTTTTGCTACATTAAAAAAAAAAACAAACCCAAACAGAAAATCCCCTTGTTAATAAACCAGGCTATAAAACAACAAAAAATGTCTTTATTTGGGATTCCTACATATCTTTCGGAAATAAATTGCAGTGTTTAATTTTATTGCTTACTACCACAGCTTTTAACCCTTAAAAATCATCCAAATGTTGGTGTTTTTTTAGTTTGTTTTTTTTTTTTTTAATTCTTAGTTGGAAACACTTAATTCTTTGGCAGAAGTTTTTTCTAGAAAAAATACCCTCTGACAAAAAAAGATGATATACTGAAAGCCATATATAGTGACTGTAATATTTTCCTTTTCTAGCTACAATAACATATTATTTAATATGATATATTATTTACTAATGGATCTGTAGAAGTGTCCCAAAATACAATATGGAACATTACTATCTCTTTTTAATTATAAGTACTGAATTTATGTCTCTAGAGTTTGGGGTTTTCTTAAAGATTCAACTGAAAATATAACTCATCACATGTTAATGGGTAATCTCATTTTTAGTTGTAAGGATACCTTATGTTTGCTACAGAATGCTAGTTATTTAGACCCAATATGAAGTGTACTTTGATCGGAAGACCTTGCAATCAGTCAGCAGAGGCAGTATCCGACTACACAGTCAGCTAGGGCTTTAATTTGTTTCTGCTTCAGTCAATGTTCCACTTCAGATCCTCCTCCAACTCTTTTGCCTGCTCTCTCCATCATTCTTTGAGACAGTAACAAATAGCCTATTTCTTTCCCCTGTGAGCTGGAATGATTGATTCGTCAATGTCTAGTTAAAACTTATTACAAAGTAAGCCAGATCTTGCACAAGTCTTTATATGTCTTCATATTTAGAGGCTGATCTTTCTAAAAGATAATATTAGGAATAGAGCACAGGTACAGGAACAAAGTTTTTGACCTCACCTGTCTTGTAGAAGAATCTTAGTGCAAAATTTCCTTAGCCTTTCCATTTCAAACAAGTTAATAATGTCAGTTTGGGATGCCTAGTCGTTCAGACAGATCAAATCTGGAGCTTGCTAGCATGAAGAAATTATGGCAGAAAGCTAATACAGAATTTAGCAGAGAATATTTTCCACAGACATTTTAAAATGCTAAAATGGCAGCAAATTCACTGCAGGTGTTAAACCCATCAACCTTTGGAGGCTGTGAGGCTGGGAAAAACTGCACAATGGGACAGAGCAAGAATTCCAATGATGAAGTTGGAGTTCGTCTATCTTCTGTTACATTCTCTATCATATCCACAGTTGATCTTTTCTCCTAGATGCTGCTGCTGTATTTGGTTTCCCCAGTAAGATAAATGGGTGTGTTTAATCTTCTTCCGTGATCTCTCTACTACCACCACACCGAATAAGAACTTGATGCTCAGCTATGTTGTTTTGGGGGATCATGAAAAAGTTTGTCTTGTCTTGGGTTGTGGGTAATCTGAGTTCCTCTTTTCAAGGTTAAAGACATTGAATACTAACAGACAAATAAGAACTATGAAGATTCTGCATATAAATCACACTTAGCTTATTGTGACATAACTCATGATCCAGAACAAGAAAAGCAGCTTGCACAGTGTCATAGAAATAAAACACAGATAGACATCTCCATTCATTCCTTGCTGCTCTTGACCATCCTTTGATGGTAGTGCAGAAGTTCTTTATGGTTCCACAATTCTGTTCTTGTGCAAGTCCCACCATCTAAAACCCCACTTCCATTCCACAACTCTGGTTTCTCCTTTGTTATGTGGAATTCAATCCCTTTGCTACCTGAAGTCCTCCATCAGTCAGTGAATCTGTTGCTTACTTACCGAAAGTGGAATTCAAACTCCTGAAAAAGCTGAGTTTGCTCTTGGCAATATCTCTCGGTCTGTGTGTGCTACAACTAAATTTATGGTTGTTGAAGTTTAACCCCATACATTGTTAGCCTTGAAAGTAAGCATTTCTTCCTTTACCTTTTTTAGGTTTTAGATCAATTAGAAGACATTCAGTAATATAAAGTACAATCAAGCCCCAAACCAGAGTGCACTCAGAATCTAGTTTTATAGGCAGAGACCTCTGGTATCGAGCAGAATTCCTAAATTACAGATGCCTCCAAAGAATTTCTCATGTCAAAGACATTCATAGCATGTTCTTTTCTATGAGCATTTTTACAATGTGAAAATAAATCATTCAAGGAAACCCTCTGCCAAGCTGGGTTTAAACAGCTGGTTAACTAGAAAACATAATACACATGTAAACCTTATGGTATCAAGAATCAGAAAGAAAAAGCCAGAATATGACATATGGACTTTTCTTGACCTTAAATTGTCTAGCATACTAGCATAGACCAAAAAAGTAGAATATTTTGGCTTAGCTTCAGTAATATCTTCCAGCTCTCCTATGCTGTTTCTGGAATACAAGGCAAATATTGAAGTGATTAAACAATCACTTTATGAGATGCTCTACCATGGACAGAAAAGCAAAAATTACTATGTCTAGCACAAAAAATATTTTAAAAGTAACTTATATACAGTAAATACACAGGAAAACAAAGGCAAAAAGAAAACACCCACATGCTCTTTAATTTTCTGCTATATCAATATGGTGAACTGAAGATTACTGAGACAAAAATAAAATCTCCATGGTGCCGTTCATGACATTAGCTTAGAGGCTTATTTCAGTTCATGAAACCCATAACTTACAATAATTTACATCAGGAATGTGGTTTTACATTCTCTTGCTAAAGCACAAAGACTGTTGAGATGGAATCTCGACACTGTTAGCTGAGAAACAGTTTTAAGAAATTTTTTTTCAGAATGGAGTCTGATTTGCAAACACAGACATTCAGTTCTTAAAAAGGACACTGTCATGATACACTTGACAAACAGAAAATGTAATGATATCACGAGAATTTAACACAAAATAAAACCCTGAGAAGTTACTGTCTCCACATATGCTGAAAGAAGGATTATTTCCATGTTGTAATAATTAGTCCATCTCATAAAGAAGGTTGATAATGGACATTAGTGAAACTGAGTTCAACATTTAAAGTTTCTAATTAAAAACTGAGTCCATTCTAAACAGTGAAAAAAAAACCCTCTTTTTCGTCCACATTAAACCATGTCTGAAGTCCTATATCTGATAGAATAAATTTGTCCCTTTATCTTTGTAAGGGTTACATTAAGTAAAACAAAGACTGAACCATGACCTTCATGCATCATTAATGCAACTGCTTATTCCTTTTATTAAGCATGCTGAGGCACACAGTGGTAGTTGATTTGTACCACTGAGAAAAAATTAGCTGTGGGTAAAGAACCCACTAACTCAAGTTTCAGTTATACTGTATGGGGTTAAAACCTGTAAAACTATCACTGGGTTAGTAACTTCACTGTGGAGGACATGCCTCTGGATGCAGCTGGAAATCAGGTTATCAAGTCACTGAAACAATACCACGTCAAGACTTTTCAGAAACATTTTTCAGAGACAAGCGCTGAAGAGATTGCTTAACATTCAGCTGCACAAACTAATTGCTATTAACACAGTTGCTGCCATCATATTTTTAATTTTCATGGACAATCACCAGATACAAAAAAGTATTTCCAACTACATATTCAAAGCTATTTGTTTGTCACATATTATTACAGACAAATGTTGGCTTTAATATTTTATAAGGTGCGTGACGATGCCAGTGACTAAAATTGCAAGGAAAGCTGATGGAAAATAATCAGCAGGTACAGGAGTCTGAATAATTCTGCTTGAAGTTCCTTGCTGTGAAAGTCCTTGCTCTTTTTCTACATAATATTTCCACTAATACCAGTTGTAGCTCTGCATAAGAGCTCAGGATTTTCATACATTGTTGAGGTGAATGTTGCCAGAAGTTATCTAAGTTTTATGCAAATGTACACTCTAGGAGAACTCAGCCTTCCTTCTGCATGGAAATCTCTTCTAAATTAATGCAGTTTTTAGCTTCAGAAAAGGCTTCATTTTCCCAGTACACTGTTTCTTCACCTTTCCAGATTGATGATCCAGAATCACAGCAAAAATCATTCATTATCTGCTCAGTAAGAACAGAATGGGTACATGTGTGAAATAATAATCATATAATTTATTTGTGCATAGGGTTTCAAAAGATGGATTGGAAATATTCTATATCTTGAAGGTCACAGTGTGTGGTGATAGGAAGGGAAGTTTTTCTTTGTTTTCTGTTACAGCTGTGCTGCTCAAACCTTAAACCCACTGATTTTTATTTTAAGACTTTCCCCCCATCTGCAAGAATTAAACACTGATTGAGAAACAGTAACTTGGTCTTGCATACAGAAGATCCCATGATATTATACAGCACTGCATCTCATCCATGTTTGACTTTTACAATCAGCTCTCTGCAGAGCCAGATGGACCACCTGGGCATGTCCTGAGCATGCAACTAAGTGACAGATCCAGGGAGTGATGTGGTGGAAGTCAAATCAAGCTTACAAGCTGTCCAACCCAAGCTATACACTGCAGAATTTAAAACTGAACCATAAGATTTGCCACTTCAACTTTACTCGGTCAAATCATTATTAACTTAAATAAGAAATTAATGCTGAAATTTGGTCTCCCATTAAAGGAGTAATCTGTATGTTCTTTTGGCAGAAATCCACTATGTTTCTTATCCTACAAAGGCATGGAAGAATCTTTCTAAAATATAAAGTAAGCTAGAAGCTGCAGGCAATATTCAGGAGACATTACTGTTCAACTTAAAAGAGATCTGATATGTATATGTACAAAGGAGTTCTACAGTTCAATGAATACACAAATCCCAAGCATTGCAAAGCATGAAAATTAGAGGCTAATGGAAATCACAGACAGTTTACACTATAAAGTAAATGTTCTCATCTATGATACAAGTAAAATAACATCTTTAAGAGAAACAAGCTACCGCAGAAATTAACATACAGCAGACAAATCTGGCATACGTGAGCATACTCAAAACAGGACATTTCATGTAATACAAAAAAGTGCTAAACAGCAAAATAAGAAAAATGGAAAAAAGAAATTTGTATGTATACATGCATACTTCTATTCAAAGTTACATTTAAAATATCAGCATCTTCTAGGCTGTACTGACCTTACTCACATTGGTCCCTACACCAGCAAATGCTGAAGTCTGTAGCACTAAATAGCAAGTGCAATTTACTTCACTGTGGGTAGAGGAAATACGTTACTGAGGCTGCATACAACCTTAAGTGTGTGCTGACCATAATCTCTGAGGACACTTATCCCCCTCGCCCCCTAAAATCAAATCAGCTTTTCATTTATTTATTCATATTGAAGCAGGAAAGATGAGATGGTCCCTGTATTGGGTTTTGTTTGGGGTTTTTTTTAATCACAACAATGTAAAATGAATGCACAAATAAAACCTTCAGCATCTGGGATTACATCCTATTGTTCAAATTAAATCAGGTTTTTGTTTGCTTGTTTTTGTTCTATTTTTTATTTGCACTGTCCAGGAGAGTGAATCAGTAGATAAAAAAAAAGGATGACAAAGTAGCTTTGAGTACAGCTGTTTCCTGTACATATGAGGAATAGAAACAGCTGAATGTTGAATTTAGTTTATCCTGAATGTAAATGACAGGTTAAGGCCCGGAAAACACTTCTGTAAAGAAAATAATTTTTTTTTTTAAATGCACCTGAGATCTTCTATTTTAGGACTTTTATCTTCAGTTACAGAAGAATCTCTGCAAAAAGAAATCTATTGAAATGGAGATCACCATATCTCACACTTAACTTACAGAAGTCCTAGTCTTTTAAGTATCCAGTTCCTGATTTAAATACAACTAAATAACATGGGCAACTTTATGCCTTGTTATAGGAACTTTATTCCTTGAATATAGACAAAAGTATTAATTTTACTAATGCCATATATAACCTTGCAAAATATACAAAGGTAAACTATAGAATTTAGAAGAGTTCAAAATTAAATCTTTAAATATTTCAAATATATCTGGCCACTGAGGGCTTTCTCTGCAACTAAATCTTGCAGAGAAAGCAGCAGGCATACTGTAGACAACATTTGCTGTCTGTCCAAATGCAGGCAACATGAAAACATAGTAGCACCATGTTGTTCAATATTGTTTGAATCAAAACATCCTGTAACTCTTTGCTAAAAATCACGATACACATCTCACCTCTTCGCTTTATATAAAACTTAGCACAGTTCAAGACTAATGCATCTGTGAGTATACTATAACTGGTTATCCTAAAGAATTTAATGAGTAAAATGTGACAGATTAGCCTAGTGAGAAAGAGATTTGAAATATTTAGTTTTGAACACTCTCTAAATTCTGAAGTTTATTTTATTTTAAAAAAAATCTGATGTAACTAACTTGCATATTTCCTTTTGTTCGAAGCCTAAAGAAATATTCAATATTTACAGACTACACAGTGAAGAATGATAGCAATACATTCCTACGCAACTTGAAAAAGTTTACATGAAGATGAAAAGTCAAATCACTTCACTTTGAGAGTAGTAGCTAAAATTTTAAAGAAATTAAAGGTCTATCAGCAATTCTTGGATCAGGAGGAGGTTTTATACTACCAGTGATTTTACTAGAACCTATTTAACTGTTAGCAATGAAGTTCACACAGGCACCCAAACCTGAGGATTGCCAAAAACCAAGGTGCTGGCATACAAATGTATCAAAGCAGAAAGATCAAAGTCCTTGACCCATCATTTACATAAATTTTTTCATACATTACTGAATAAAGTCAGCATTATGTCAATCACTTCAGATCATTATTATTATTATAATTTATTATTACTGTTGATAGCAGGAACAATAATTTAACTACTTCAAAGCTACAAATGCAGAACAAGAACATTTCCATTTTGAACAAACAACAGTGATATTTATGTAATTATCAGAAGAAGAAGCAATATTAAAATTCAGCAAAGTAGATTTCATTATGTGTTATTGTTTCCTTAAAAATTGGGAAAATATGCTCTGAAATGGACTTTGCTTCCTTAGACAACTTCAGATTTTGTTATAACTGTTGGTCTAGTAAATACACCATAAGTATAAAAAGACTACAGGACTCTTGAAAGACATTGCTAACAGTGGTAAAACTGCCAGTTTTCAGTGTGGATTGCTAATTGTTTAGCTTAGTGAAATGAAGATTAGCAAAATTCTCTAGAGTTATTAATATGCCTGTAATAGTTTTCCACTAGATACCTAGGGAAATGTTTATATTCAAAGCCAGAACTACCCAGATGGAACATCATCAATATTAAGACATATTGCCAAGTTTAAGGTATTTTTCTGAACTACCTACAATTTGGATTCTTTATTTTAACCCCCTCTCCCAACAATACAAAAAATAACTTAATTTTCCCCAAACCTCAACTAGTTTTAACCAGAGCAAAGAAGACACCAAAGCTGGTAGCTCCTGAAATATTGATACGCCTGAAAAAGACATTTTTTTCCTCAAGGAAGGTAAGAATTTTTTGTTGGTAGTGTCAATTATTTATTTGTAGTTCTTGTATTTGCCAAATTCTACTGAATAGTTTATGCATCTTGTGAGCAAATGCAAACAATTCAACAGTACTATTTGTCTTGATTGCAAAATTCTTCTACTAAAAAAACCCCAACAATCAATTAAATCCATCCTCAAATTTTATTCAGATCAAAATTTTATTCAGATTTTATAAACTTCGGTGTAGGTAAACAAGTGACATCCTCTTGCAATCCTGTAACTTGGCTAAAAATTTTATGCAAACTAATTTCTTAGAGAAAATAAAAATCATGTTGGCATTTTAGCTTGAAAATGTAAATCAATAGTAAAAAACAAGCTTCTGACACTTGGATTTATTGATAGATAATATATGATTATCAGAAGATTCTCAACCTTCTGAAAGAGTTTCAGAAAAAAAAACCAAAACTGTTCACTTTAAGTTACATTAAGAAACAGATCTCATCTAAACTTTCCTTTTACACGGAACTTTTATTTTACTAATTAGCAGAAAGTCACTGTTATGAGGTTGTTATCACAATCTTTAAGCCAGCAAATCTAACAACCACCAACCTAGGTAAACTTAATTCACAGAACCACAGAACAGTTTGAGTTGGAAGGGACCTTAAAGATCATCTAGTTCCAACCCCCCAGCCATGGGCAGGGACACTTTCCACTCTAGACCAGGTTGCTCAAAGCCCCTTCCAACCTGGTCTTGAACTCTGCCAATGATGTGGCATCCACAGCTTCTCTGGGCAACCTGTGCCAATGCATCACCACACTCACAGGAAAGAACTTCTTCCTAATAGCTAATCTAAATCTACCTTCTTCCAGCCTAAAGCTATCCCACCCTTGTCGTGTCACTACATGGCCTTCAAACTGCAGGTGCACTTCCCAGAAGGAATCTGAGATGCTGAAGAAGAACCTGATTACAACTGGACTTCCCTTGACCCAAATCTGTATAACATTCTTGCTTTTCAGTGAAACATCCAGTGCTAATTGAATTAGAGGTCAACCTCAGAAGTCACATTGTGGCAGCAAGTTCCACAACTGCACTTGCTTTTCACAGTTATACTTGCTCCAGTCTTGAGTGTTTACATGGTCTGGATATATTATGAAACTGGAAAACATGGTATCCATGATGCCATGGAAAATGGGATGTTCCGTTTACCATAGTACTAGAAAAATGCAGTAGATTTGTTTTGGTGGGTTGGTTGGTTGGTCTTTTTTGAGTGGCATTTTCTCTAAATTACATGAAGCAAACCATGTCAACATTCATTCATGTGGGATTGCTCCTTATGTATGTTGTAAAGTTTACTATACACCTCTAGATTCCTAACTTCTTCTGTATATTCCTCTCTGGTAGCAGAGGTAAGCAAAAATTCAACTCAGTATTTCAGACTAGAATAGTTCTAGCATGCACAAGTGGTGTTGTATTACATTGTACTCTCCATCTCATTCTTTACAAATATTCATATTTTGCTTGTTTTCTTTAACTATCATCCTAATTAGACATCTTCACTGAACTGTTCCTAATGAAACATGAGTCTTTTTAATATGATGTTAAAGTTAATACAGATACCAGCAAGGCAGAGAAGTATTGTTAGTCATAGCTTTTGCGCATATTGGTATCTTTTATAATGCATGGTGAGCCAGACTTGATGACTAAAAGCTGTGGAATTAAAAGGACATTTGCCACTTAGTATCTCCAGTAGAATGAAAGCTACAGTCTGTGTTTAGACTGTAGATCAAGAGGTACCAGATAACAGATTGAACTGTACATAGGACTGCGTGCTACCTACTCAAGAGTCTGCATGATTGCTCAGTGCATTCTACCGCTGCCATAATGCATTAGCGGCTTCTACATAGAGAATCTTATTTTCATCATGAAATACTTCTAAATAAATTGGAAATTGCTATCAGCATCACAGTAACAGGAGAGAAAGCTTTAATACCTGCAGGAGCATCAGCCTGGGTTTTCTCTCCCATGGACATGCAAACAAATTTTTCATGTAGCCACAGCTTTTTATCTCAGCTACTAAGACCACAACAAGACCTGAACATTGAACCTATCAACAGACAGTCAGATGAAAGGCAAGTGTTCCCAGTGTTCTGTCTCCCTTAATTGCCAGTAGCAGATTGTGCTAAAGGACTACCTGAAACAAGTTGTATCTTCATTCTTATTTTCTTCTGTTGAAACAGGCGACAGATTGAAATGCTGAACAGATCCAGACATTGTACCAATTCTCCTCAAACTTCACTAGAAACATCCCCATTCAGTGGTATTCCCTTTTAATACCATGTCTTCCAGATCTGTGTGTTCAGATACAGCTTGTGCTATCAAAGAATGTGTAGAGGTGTCTATTTTTGCAAATGTTGAAAAGTGCTGATATTGTACAGGACTGCCCATTCATCTCTAAGAAGGAAAGAAACTGAATAATCATAAAATAGAGAGGCAAAAGCCATGAATAGAAACAGTAACTCACTACTGGAGTTGTGAAAGATATTAAAAAAGACTGGAAGAAAAGCTTCCATTTGCACAGGCTTATAGTGGCATACTGAAATCTTAGCTGCCATCAAACTTACTTGGTCACTGCTTTGGTAATACAGAAAATTATATTTGTTAGTATGGTCCTTCCAAAAACTTCTGTGAAGCAATACCAAGAGTTAGAAAGAAGAGAAACTTCTGCTTGAGGATTAACAGGCATAACTGTTCCTGAAAGTTCTCATGACTACACCAGTCTAACAGAGTACACTGGCTGTCACAATGACTGAGCTAGACATGTTTATAACACACCATCCTCACTTAAAATCTAAGCAGGAAAAAAAAAAGTAAACCAACTCAACAGTGTTTACCATAACAACATAATGTATCAACTGCAGATTCCTTCTGCAAAGGCCACTGTTGTTACCTGTCTGAAAATACACCATTGCTGCTCTTGCATTTCCAGAAGACGGAACAGCTCAAACCATCTACATTAATGGGATTTATCAGACCACCAGCTCTGCCTCCTACAACTTTAGTTTTCTCCCAGTATAAAATAGGCCTCTTGGTCTTCAAACATTTCTGATTGACAAGAATGGTAGCTAATGTGCTTGTCAACAATGCAGAGCAAACCCATAAGCTCATGATTTTTGAAACAGAACACATGAGCCTTTGCAGCTCGTACAACAGACTGATTCTCAGAGACCTCAGTGTTTCCCAACTCATTCTCTTTAGATGGGCTGCAAAGGAGGACACAACACACAATCATCTACAAATTCTACAGGTGAAATGAAATACTGAAACATAAAATCTGTATTGTCACACAGATCCCTCCCATATCTGGCATTTTTTTGTTCTATATTACACGTACACACATTGTCCCATAGCTGTGCGACAATGTGTATTAGACAAATGCATTTGCTTCCTGAAGTGCAGCATAAACTGCTGGTTTTGAAAGTGGAGTGATGGTTAGAGAAAGGACAAACCACCACAAGAACAGTGAGGACTGCAGTTGACCAATTTCACAACCAGAATTTGTGGCTTGCAATACACTTCCATCCTGCCACCTTTCCTGCAGAAGGTAGAAGATGTTGTTCAGAAACTTGCCACTAGCTGCCTGTATGGTTTTTTTCAATAAATGACACAAACAGCTTCAGAGGAACTCAGAAGGGGTGAGATGTGAAGCCTTATCTTTCTGCCAAGTGAGGGAGGTTTCTCCAGATCTTCTATTTCATGTACAAGTCTCTGCTTATTACTTGGAATTAGTATAGGAGGCCTACACCATGGCATATATGCCCTACAATTTTGCAATTCATCTTAATACACTAACATACATTAATGTACATAGCAAACTTTGAATGATATTTATTTATTTTTTTAATCTGAAAACGAGTAAAAATGGAACCCAGAGGCAAATGGTATCTACCATTAACTGATAGTCTTTAAATTTGCCTCAGATACCAAAAATACAAAGCACAAGCCACAGAATATCTGAGATTTCTGAAAGCTAAAAAGTCAGAAATAAAAAAAAAAAAAAATTCTAAATCTTATCATGAATCTAAGCTGATATTGATGACAATATTTTAAAATTTGAGACAGAGAATTAATGATTGGCATTCCAGTAATACTGTGTTTGAGGTGAGAGCATGGTGATCCAGGTGACATTCACTCCTGGGAAAGTTCATTTCTACTCAGCCTAAAAATGGAACATTATGTTCTTGAGGACTGTTCCTACAGCAGTACATATAATTATCTTTTGATTGTGGTATTTTTTTTAGTTACATAAATGTTAAACATTTTTATTGCTTTTTCTTTTTAATTCCCTTTTTACAAAGTCCATGTACAGTTATTAAAATCTGTAAAGCTGAATAGGTATAAAAACAGTAATGAAAAGAAAGTAGAATTATTGCTATAAAGCAGACATAGCATGTAATAAAACAGAACTAATGTAATACATAAAGTTAAACTTTGACAAATTTATCATGAAAGGAATATCGTGAAAGGCAAACAAATATTTTTTTTTTATTTTTCCATTTCATATGTGTATCTGTGCTATTATAAATTTATCAAATGAAAGACAAAGAAAATGAACCAATCAAGAATTGTCTGTTTATTAAAGGAATGCAAAGGCAAAACAAATCTCTAAAAACAATTATTTGTCAGTAGATAACAAATGAGAAACAGATAATTAATGTTTAATTTACTGAGTTACTTCACTAGTTACAAAGTCTCAAAGCTGTTCTCTTCCAGGCTTCATCTCTTAATAACGTCTCCCTCCTAAATTTATAAAACCCTGGAAGTTTAAATTATTTTTTCTTTTTTTCTTTTTTCCAGAAACTATTCAAGATAATAAAATTGAATTACTTTGGGAACAGCCTTGATTATTATTATTGTTGTTATTATTATTATTGTTGATGCTATTGTTATTGTTGCTATTATTATTATTTTTATTTTATTAATATATTTTGCTCCAGCATTTGCATTTGCTGTTTTGGACTATGTTTCTTAGAAAGACTCCATATGGCTGATTTGAAACTAAGGTCAGCTTTTTGACATTTTCCTTCTAACAGCACCAAGGTTAATAAATAAATAAATTAAAGAGATTTTCTTCAGTAATGGCCTACTTTAAAAGTCATGTTCATTTAGGTAAATTGTGGGTCTCACCTTGGCATTTAATTAGTCACCTGGAAAAAATCCAAGCAAAATAAAACACCAAGCACCTTCAGTGGGCATGTATTTGCACTGAAAAACAGTTATTGCCTAATTATCTTTATTTCAGAAGTAATATTTATTCACTTCACCTGCTAAAAAGTGTTAGCCTCTCATAGTTCTCTGTAAAGGTACTATCAATTATGAAAACATTTTCTCATTTCCCTTTTATGTTCAATCTCTTTGTTTTCCATCTTCAAAGTGATGTCCTTAAATGTCTCTTCACACTGTCTCTGACCCCAAATTAGTTTGACAAACACACAAAAGAGTATGAAGTAAATATTTCAATTTTTGCTCTAATGGAGTATTTGTCCTTTAAGATATTTCCTGCCTGGAGCATATACTGTGCTCTACTCAGCTTAATTCAATTCATTTTTGATATCTAACATAGGGAAGAATGTCTTTCACTGGTTCTCATCATTCAGATGAGAACTTTTCCGAGCTATTGTACATGTGTGTCATTTGAGTCAAGTGTTCACCTCTAGCTGCTCTGAAAAATATTAGTAGAAAAACATGCTCACCTTCAGGCTCCCCACAGAGTGTACACTGTGACTCTGCAAAGAAAAAAGAGATAAATTATAATTTCTTGATTTTAAGATCCGCCATAATTGCATCCAAATATAACAAAACTTACAGAATCAAAGCACGAAAAGTTCAATTTTATTATCAGTACTCATTTTTTAACAGCTGCAAAACAACTTTCAAAACAAAATTTTTGCAGGAAGAATTTTAAAATAGAACTATATAAATGTTAGGTTACATTTATATAACTGTCACCTTCACAGACTCCAACTGGATGCATTCATGTAGCAGGACTTTTTTCTTCCACATGACTTTTTTGTATTTATAGATGTACAATACTGCAATGACAACAGTCACTCAAATAAAAAAATTAAGTCTTCTAATATTCTATTATTGGAGGTAGCAAACCATAAGAGACAGAGTTGTTATATTTCTTTCTCATAAAAGACTTCCAAGCCCTCCCAGGCAAAAGAAGTCAAACAGTCAATGTAAATATGCAGTTATGCTCTGCAAAATATTCAAGTATAGAAGTGAAGGAAATAAAACTCCATCATAACAAACAACAGTCTCAAAATATACAGTTACTATTTTATTCACACACCACCACTGGGAAGTTGGCAGTCAAGAAATTTATTTTGCATAATGTACACATTTATACACACATGGAGGAGAAACTTTAAAATATCCCTTGAGATTGAGCTACTTTCAGGTGTTAGCATCAATCTGTAATACAAAGCTTCTGTTTAGAATCTAAATACCAGAATCAATTGAAATCACAGGGAACATAATCAAGATGGCAGATAATTCTGATGTACTCGGAAAAGTCGTACTACAGCAAGACAGCACAGTATATTTTACATCACAACTCTCTGAAATCTCCATTTTAACACACAGCTGAAAAAAATTGCATCTCTAACAGCAACAAGTATACTGAAGCAAATATATATCTGTATGTGAAGGCACGCACACACACATACACGTGTGCATGGATATATTGTTATACAAATTCAGAATAAAAAGCAATTTAACATGCCTGATATTTATTCAAAAGCTTTCTGAAATTATTTTTCCCCTTGAATGACAAATAGGAGATTGGACTTTGGCTGTGATCTTGAGTTGAAGGCAAAAAAAAAGAGGCAGAAACCTAGAATATGAAATACATACCCTGAGTAGATTGACCTTTATAGTGTCATGGTGACGTTGCCAGTTATTTAGAAGTACTTTCTCCACAGAGACAAGAGGCTGTCTCACAGGAGCCTTGTAGGGTACTTGACCGTACGTATTTCATGTATTATAAAAATGTTAATCATTGGGGTTTTACTATGGACAGAGGTTGTAGTGTGCATGAAGGAAAGGAACTAGAAAAAAAAATATGCTTATCCAGGAAACTCTGCTGCTGATAGGTGGATCACAACTTTTAAAACAGCATAAAGTTGCATGATAGAGGAATTGATCTTAAGGCAGTTTAGCACCATGAAACATGTAGTTGAATGATCTCTTGATAGACTAGCCAACGTCCTCAGCAGATCTGACAAACTCAAACCATCCTAATGGCAAGCTTGAGAATCCCCACCCAGTGAAAAGCACGGAAAGTCTCAGGTAGCACAGGCCTGTTTCTTTCACTGCTGCATGAAAAATGCTCTTGCCACAATCTGAAATGATGCAGAGGAAGCAGCTTAGAAGATTTTTTTTCCCTTTTAATTCAAAGACTTTGTGAGGTTCTACTGAGAGGGGCTGCCTGTCTCTGTGCAGTTTATTACCCTGATTAATTAGGAAGAAAAAGCTGAGACTTGGTTTCTGAACTTCTGACTTTTTGCTGATCCTCTATGTCCTGCTAACAATTGCTTCACTGGCTTGTTACAATTCAAAGAATCAGCCTGACTTTTTTTCAGCTCTAAGCACCATCTTCCAAAGGTCCCTACTCCACACTATGAATTATTAGCTTCCCTCTTTTCCTCACTACATAACTTAGTGCCAATATTGCGCATCTGCAGCAGGGTAGGCAATCTAACTGCAAAACAAGGCTTGCAGCTATGACTGGTGTCAGAGAGTTGGCCAAAAGCTAGCTAGGCGTGAGCACTATCCCTGCCATTTTTCAGACTTTTCAGGTGTTTGTTTAAGGTCCATGTTCCTGGGCAAACCAGGTCTTTCTTCCCCTGCCTCAGCATACCTGGGGAGAGTTTAAGGAGCGTATGTCTGTCTCTTTTAGTTCATCAGTGTATGCCTTCCAGAGGCTGGGAATCATTTTGAACTGACAGCAACGCCTGTTTCTCTACAGTGGTAAGAAGCAGGCTGCAGATGTGGATGATTCACCAGTAACCCTCTGTTTATGAGCTTCCCTATTGTAGTTTGCTACTGTGGGAGAAGGCGAGATACCCTTTCTGTTGTGCTTGACACATACAGATTGAGTGACAAATAAAAATACAACCACTTCTACTAGACACATGAACATGACATGGAAGTTGCACGGAGCACTGGTTTCCACAGACCCGCTCTGTGTGTGCATGAGAGAGAGAGAGAAATAATTAAGTCTATTTAGATCTGTACATTCTATCATTGTTGTTAAAACATTGTATGTTCTAAGTTTCCAAGACTAAAATCATACAAAACATCACATTCAAGTACTTTTAGGTTTACACTATACAGAAATCTCAGGATCCTATAAAGAAACTATGTTTTGAAACTTACTACAATGTCTTTTCTCTGTAAGGATGTCTCTGTATCATGGTAGGAAAGACCTTTCAGGAATATAGCTCAATACTAAACACCTTTACTAATCTGGACACTTTCTAATTTCAGTTCTGGAGGCAGATGACAGCAATGAAAGACATGACAACAGTGCAAAAACTTACCACTCCACCAGGTGAAATGACATTGCTTAGGCTGAGATGCACCTCACCTAAGTTTGGATGTCTCAGCATTAATGTTCAAAAGCTAAACTAGTCTTAAAATGTTAAGGTGGCTTTCCAGTTCATGAAAAGAAACAGCACCTAACCTGCCTTAGAAACCTATGTCATCATGAGATACATCAATAAATCATTTTTATGTAAGTACACATTCCTTTTTTGTGTTGTAAGAGGTCTTAGACTTAGGCTATGTCTTCACACTAGCATTCACAGCAAGAGAGAAATGTCAATTGTAACAGACCTCTGAAGGCCATCTAATCCAGCCGCCCAGTGAGAGCAGGGCTGTCACCAACACAGGCTCAGCTCAGCTGGGGCGTTGATAGTCAAGTCTGAAAGCCACCAAGGACGGAGATTCCCACAGCCTTAGTAGGCAGCCTGCTCCAGTGCTGCATCAGCCTTGTAGGGTCTTACTTGAATCTCTCAGTCTGCAGTTTGTGGCCATTCTTCCTTGTTACGTCACTCTGCACCACCAAAAAGACTTTGGTTCCATCCTGTCTGTAACTCTTCAAATTGCTGTAGTCTGCTGTGGATCTTCACCTCAACAGACTACATATCCCCAGCTCCTTCAACTACTCTGACCAGAGGGCCCTTTGCTAGAATCCCTCCAATTTCTTCCAGTTTCTGGAAGCAGAGAGCCCCAACCACTGAGCACACTATTCCAGGCGCAGACTCACCAGCACCAAAGGTAAATAATAATCTCCTCAGTTTGCTGATGATACTCATCTTGACAGCCCAGAATGCTGTTTGCCTGTCTGCAATGAGAACACCGTCCGTTGACCCATATGCAAGTTGGTATTCACATTCCTTCAGAAAAAAACCCAAAATAAAATCAAGTCTGAATAAGACCAGTTCCCTGATCCAAGTCTCTCACCGATAGTAACAGTGCTAATGTGTGGCGCAGGCTGAATGAAGTGACTCTAAATGAAAGTGCTTAAGGTACTGCATGTTCGGATGGAATAGGAACAGGGACATGTTTCAGACAAAGACACTTCTTAAGCTTCTTCTCCTAATTCTTAGTATTGGATTATGACTCTACATATCTGATTCATCTAAAGTATTACAATGATACTTTCATACTTTCTCAGGACTTATTTCTTTTATGTTGTTAACAATAAGTATGTTGTTAATCAGCTGCACTTAACAAAGATGTTCATTCTTGCAAACACTCATACATGTGAGTAACTTCTTTGTCATTGCTCTCAAAAGTAAAACGACAAAGATGGGAGAGTGTTCAGAGATTTGGGACCCAGTAAATCAATAGAACAAGGAAAACCTGTATTTATATTATTAATCTCATTCTATCATTTTGAAATGGTCTAGCCAACATAAATAATCTTCCCAGATATAAGAACTTGCTGACAAAATAGGTCATGAGAAAGATCTTCTGAAGAAATTAATTTATCATGAAGACTCAAGCTCTTTTTCTCCCCAGCTACAATAACATTTATTTTATTTTGATAGTTTTTTCTTGTCTAACCTAAATGACAAGTAAAACTAAAAATAATAAACCAGATATGTAAATGCCAACATACTTTCTCCAAACAGCTGAGTTCAACATTCGATTTTAAATAAAGATGCTAAACATGTTCACCGTGCCTTGCTTTATATGTACTTTTCTTGTATGGCTTGTGCAAGTACAATAAAATCTACTATAAAGATCTACAATAAAGAAAACAACATATGGGCCAGATGAAAGACAAAAAAATTGTCATTATGAAGAAATTATAATTCAAAGTAGCCATGCAAGCTATATAATGCAATAAGACTAAGACAACACAATATTACTAATATTTTGAATCAGTTTAAAGAGAATACTGGATGATATTTAATATTTAACTACACTTTAAAGTACACTGGCCTCTCAACAGGGATTTATCCAGGTCATGGAGTCCAACCTGAATGAGTTTTGACCAAGATACATAGAAGTGACAGTACGACAAGAAATAATATGGAAATGGGAGATGCGGTGCTGGGGATGACTTGTCACCTCAGCACTGCATTCAGAAAAGAGGTGCAGTCAGCCCTTCTGACTATCGCTTGAATAATATCACATTAGATTTTGTGCATTGAATAATGCCACATCATTTTGTACATCAAAACATCAGGTTTTGTATTCCCACTTCATTTGTGTAACAGACCATGTCTATTTTTGTGGGACACTACCAGAAACCCTTAGCAGCAACTTTCTGCTGCCACCCCTCTCTGTAGTATTTTAAATTTTAATTACAAACATATATGTTCTCTATTGCTTATATTTATCTTTTTTCCACTCATCATTGTCTAAATCTACTGAATGGCCAGAAAAAGATACCCCTGTTATATAATTACTTATTATTACTGCCTGTTTGAATTCAGAATTCAGTGCGTGAGAGGAAAGCTAGAAATGTTTTTTGTCTAACAGAGAATTATGGTTGGCCTCACAGAAAACAATTCTTGATTTGCTTTTTCTTTTCCACTTCCATTTATGCATAATAATAATAATTTAAAGATCAATGAAAAAAGAGATCAAGGTCCAGAGAGGACATATAGCAGATAGTGCTTTAGATTTTGGTTCTAATGGCAAGAAACACTGCTGTGGCTGACACTATTTCATCAATGTCTCTTTACATCATTTTACAGATGTCAGTGAAACGGAACTCTGTGACACTTAGAGACATAGGGTAGGCATACATTATATTGAGATTTGCTGCAGCTGAAAAACAAGGTATAATTTAAGGCTAAACTGTGAGGCTTCTAATAATTTTCAGGATTTTAATCCAATATTTGCATCTAAACATGGCTATACATGGCTATAACTGTGCCAATAAAAGCTGTATTATGAACTATGTTTTCCATTATCTCTTTTCATTTTTTCTTCTACATCTTTTTATTTATCTGTAGCTTTTTCCACCTGTTGATATCTTAAAGGTTTTTTCCAACCTAACCAATCCTATGATTCTACAACTCTATGATATCTCATCATTGTACAATACCATCAGCTGAAATGGCAGTGTGACAGACCTATAGCATAAACAACAAGATTTTATCATGTCTGTTAAGGTTCTCTCATTCACATTAATCCTCAGCATTCTACACTGATGCTATAGCAAATCCCATGGGGAGTCTCCCGCTCAATGTTCAGTCATCCATGTAGGTAAGGCACTGAGAGACACCTACAAAACCCAACTAGCCTTTTCTCGCCTGGAATCTTTCCAACTTAGCTGTATCTTAAAGTTGTAAGTGCCTCATAGAGCACATGACCTGAGCCTTTCAACTGCCAGGAAGAGCAGAATATTTACACTTTTGCAACATTCATATATTTCTAAGAATGCCACTGGCCTAATTTTGGGCAGCACAATTTTCGTGACTTAAATGAGATCTCATCTCATCTGTATATACAGGAATTTCACTAAAGGTACTTTGAGCAGTTGCTATCATAAGAATGAAGTCAAGTATACTTTGTTGGTCTGCCTTTGCAGTAAGAGCCCTATTCACATGATCCACGTAAAGCAAGTGAAATCCAGAAGCTCCTTACAACTGTTTGAAACTATGAAGTGGCAAAAATAATCAAATTGACACTAAACAAAACCACTATTTCTTACAGTATTTTGAGCGCTGACAAATAGTATAATATGAAGAGAAAGCAACTATATTTGGACTCAGATATTGTTTGAGCCTATTTCCATAAACTGTCATAAAAGAAATAAAGAAAAAATATCTCAAGTTACGCAGTCTGAAGAAAAGCATGCAGTTATACATATAAATGTATATACACATTTACGAGTGTGTATATATATACACATATCTGTCTATCCTGAAACCTTTTTTATTCTCCTGAACAATAGTGCTTACACATAAAAATACCAGCCGTCAGTACATCATGCAGAACATACTAAAAATGTAATAACAACAATTGTTTGGAACTGTTGTGGATATAGCTAATAAATGTATTTCGTCCCTCTGAAACTACTTCTACAAGCATTTCCTGCTGAGCATAAGAGCCTACTTTCCTGCCTGCCTCTCACTGCTAGTCACTTATGGTATGACCACTCTCAGAATGAGATTCCTTGTGTTTGCAATTTCAGCTTTCTTGAATCTTTCTTTTTAACTGTGCTATTCATAACAAAGGGCCTTTTACTGCCCAGCATCAGGCCTTGGGGTTAGCAAAAACAAGTATCTACTAGAGTTTGGGGGAATAAACAAAATACAATAGGAAAAGACACTGCCTGCAAGAGATCAGCAGCTGGGCTATATTAGGAAAGTTCGAGCATGGGGAATGAGTAGCTCTGAGAAGGGCAGATACTGAAAGAACTTACTTTAAACAAAAATAGAATACAGAATAGCCATTATTAAAATAGAGTGAGCCTACAGCAGAAGAAAATCAACCAACCTGGCAGCAAACTTGGTTTCCTTTTGAGCAAATGAACTGACATCCAATGAAATGCATAAAGCAACTACTAAAAGCCCATTGTTTTCCACAGATAAAAATATAAGGCTCATGCTCAAAGCAATGCCAGAACCTGTTCACAATACTTGCACATCAGATCCTTCTCCATACGGATTTTACACATTACCCATGCATGAAACATGCCAAAAGAGATTTCAGAAAAGAATTATGAGATCAATCAAATATTTTCATAGTAAAACAAAAATAATTGAAGCAATAAAAAGCAAACTATAAACCATTCAAAAAAAACCAAACAAACAAAAAAAAAAAACCCAAAAACCAACTAATGTTTCTCTTGGTGATCTGAACACAAATACTTTCTTTTCAGAGGAGCAGTCATAAACACAACAATAAAATTTATGTGCTTGAACACATTTCTGATACACATTTCAAACGCACAGTATCAAAGTGAAGAGTCCAAATACCCTGAATGAGTCCAAAAAAGACCAGAAGGTGTGTTTATACAGAGCAAACCTACATGTTTTTCTGCTCAAAAATGAGCACTTTTTTACAGTCTTTTTGCTAGCTTTGACATTCAAAGGTTAAAGTGAGTCATATTCCCCATAGCTGAGGGGAAGAAACTTACCGCCCCTTAATCACATAGTGGCATCTTCATGAAAAACACCATTGTAAGGTTTGGGATAAAAAGTTGTGAGAGTGGGGACCCATGAGAGTTCTGTGAAATACAAAACTGAAGACAGTCTGCACCAGAGGCTTGCTCCAAAACCCCCCTGGAGCCGATGCAAGTGTCAATGGGAGTTCTGTAGGTTCATGGTCAAATCTCAACAGTGTACTAATGCAAAAGTAGCCTACCTACTAGTAGATAGTAGGCTATCTATCATTATTCTTTTACTTTCTGTTTTTCTCTCTCTTCTTTCACTTTGCTCATTTAAACAGATTTCACCAATAATCTCAGAGCATCATAAAAACAAATAAAAACAAATTGAAGTTGAGCAGGATATAACAAAGAGCCAAAGATACATGGCAAAAAATACAGAAAAGGACAGCACAGTCATAGAGTAGATCACATACTCTAATACTCTGGTACTTTCAAGGTTAAATTGATTTTTTCACTCCTTTCTTCTTTTCTCCCAAAGAGGAATTAAATTTTAAAAGCATTTGAGTGGGGAGTTGACAGATTTAAGGAGGCAATTTTAAATACAAAGGGTGTTCAAAAAAGTTCAGGATGTATCCACACCTGGGCAAGACTGTTGAATTACATCCTTCATGTAAAGCCAGTAATGTATGTAAACCTAGAATAGTACAGATTGGAAGAGGCCTCCTGAGATCATTAGGAGTTTATCCCTCAATTCAGAGCACTGTCAACTTCAATGTAATATTAGATTTCTCAGGGCCTTGCCCACTCAAGTTCTGAAAATCCACCAGAAAGGAGAATCAAGTCACTCCGGGCAACTGTTCCACTGCTTAACCACCCTCACCATGAAGAGATTTTTCTCTTAAAAGTAAGTTAATAAGCTGAATCTGAAAAACATAAATGTGAACTGACAAAAAATATGCTTCCCTTTCCATCTTGAGCATTCTCTGAAAAAAAACAGTCTGCTCTGTTGGTGGTTTCAAACGCTTTCACCTTACTGGATATACACACATGTGACCTCTATCATAACCATGACAAAGGGACAAAGACCTCATTGCAGGACTCAGACCTAAGATCAAAATAACAAGAGTGCTTAAATTTATCTTTTGCAATAGAAAATAATGATTAATTTGGGGTAACAGAAACATTCTAGTGAGTTAAGCAAAACAGAAGAAAGTTTCAATTTCTGTAAAACAACTATGAAATTCAGCTCCAAGCTCCTAACTAGTTCTGGTGAACTGAGCATTCATATCTGGACTAAGCTCTGATGCTGGAACAAGGTACAAAATTGAGCATATCTGGAAATTATTTATGCATCAAGTTTTCCATAATGAACATTCATTGTCAACATTAATAAACAAAATCAATACAAAATTCCAGTTGCAATTAAATGAACATTAATTAGAACTGTGGACACATCCTTTGACAAAAAGAATTGTAATAAAGAAATAGAAGTCGAGAGTCTAACGATACTTCATGAAACTAAAGTTGAGATATGGAAATCAGTGACTGAAAAATAGTCTAATCTTTTTGCAAAAACACTCATAAATTCAACCCTAAACAGCCCAAAGCAAAGCTGAAGCAGCAGATTTAAATTTATTGTTTCTTTTCAACTGTAGAAGTCCCTTTTCTTTCTTTAGTTCATCATGTACACAGCAATGCGTACCTCTTTCAGGCAACCTCACCTTTTAGATTACTGCAGCAAGCTAGCATCCCCTATCACTTATTTGACCTTCACTTCCTTTATACTTTTGTAATGGTCTGGTGATTTCTTTAATAGTTAGCTACAAGGAAGGCCAGATCTGCAGTGTTAAGAGTCAATGTACAAAGCACAATCATTGAAAGGACCCCTAAGGTTGAAATAAAAATCGTTGACATGCACTATGCCAGAAGTGTAACTGCTAACTACCACAGATCTCTATGTGTGGCTTAGAAACTTCAGGGAACGTCAAGTGCAAACACCCAAACTCATATGGGATGTTTCTGTTCGATTCTTAAACATCACTGAAATTAGGATCTCAGCACAAGCCTTGCAAGTATTTTAGACATTGTTATTAATATATTAAAACCCTCATAAAAGTCTCCAGATTAAATTAATGTATAATATACTCAGCTAATTAAGTACAAATCATTGGCATTATCATCACCGCAGCAAATTTCATTGACCAGTCTAGCCTAAGGGCAGGATACTGTTAATAGCCCCATTTGAACGTTATTGCCTTTTGGAAATGAAACACTTTGTTGTGTCAAACATAAGATGAAATTGTATAACTACACATCACTTTCAAGACAGTAAAAAAGCAGAAGCCCAGAAAAGACACTAGTCCATATTAAGTGCCTGTAATTTCTTACATTAGTTAACTGAGTTTAAAGCAAAATCAATTTCTCCCTGTTCTTCAGAACTACTTTTTTTCCTCTTCCAAATTCATTAAATGACATTTCTACTGTAAGTGTCTCTTTCAATCTTAGAATAAGAACTTTTCTCTATTCCCTAAGAAGAAACTGGAAGCAAGTTTACATTAAAAAAAAAAAAAAAAAGAAAAATCACAGATCAATTGAGCAGTTTCTCTTTAGGATCCAGTGTTCAAAGTCTATGCCAAGAAGCTGCCACCCTCAGTTTGGTTTTCTGCCTGAACATTTAAAAGAGAGAAAATTTGCTTCACTCACAAGAAGTTTGCTGCTAATGCAGCCTTTTCTCTTAGATAACCATAGTAAATGCTGCTGACTGACCCCTAAACAGTCACCCGAGTGACGTTATCTGCAGGGCTGGGCATGAATTTAGAGACTATGAACATGCATATATGTGATTTCCACAGTTTTACTGGCCTCCATCAAATTATTTACAAGATGTAACTAAGGGGTAAATTCCCCAAAATTTGAGACTAAGATTATTATTAACAAGGAGATAATATTGAATTACTTGCAAGAGATAAGTAATGAAAAAATACGATCCAGCTTTCAACAGTAAAATGAGAAATAATTATACAGAAGTTGCTCACAAATAAATGTCATAAATGAGTAGTTTATAATGCTAAATTGTCTTAATCACAGAAACACCACAGAATTACTAATCAACAGAAAACAGACGTACACAGGTGTGAAATGTCTCTTAAATTTAGTATGTCATCCCTAAAAAAAAAAAAGAGAACACCATGATTTACCATAGCTATAGTGCAGCACTATATACCTAAGTTGTTTTCTTATTTAAACTATTTCAGTTTTTGGATGATGGAATTGGACAAGTACTGCTTGACTTGAGTACCTCAGGCTGAGGCAGACTATAAGCAGAAACAATTTTCACAATATATCACTATATATATAATTCTTCATTAATATTTCAGGCATTTTTAATAACTATACAGTCTTCATTAACTAATTATGAGGCACTAGTAATAACATAAATTTATTTGTTAGATCTGTAAATTCTTTGGCTTACATGAAGTTTTATGGTATGAGTTGTCAAGCCTAGCATTATGCTGTTAATAACAATCCAGAAAAAATATCATTTAACATCTAAACTACCTGGAGGAATCTGAATACTTTGAGAATATTCATAAAACACTTCTGCACATATTTTCTTATCATTTCATGTTCTGAAGGCACACAAGATTTTCTCTAATTTTAGTTCCATCTGGTCCCATAGCATTTAAATAAAGAAATAATTAGATGATTTTTCAGTACAGTAAAATACAATTCTGGATATGAAATTACATCCTTTCACATAATTACACAGGATGCAAAACCTACAAAAGCAAATAGGTAAATATTAACACTGATTTCAGCAGAATGAAGTGCTGTTTTATTTCTGAAATGTGTCTGCTGTGAAATTGGCTCAGATTAAGGAGAGCCTTAAATGCGTCTATATCAAAAATAAAGAAATTTATATTATCTATTCCTTCCTCTTTAGCTTATTTTCTATCCATTAAGAGAGACCACAATGTACATATTCTGATTATGCTAATGTAATAATAAGTTGCAGCATAAATAAATTAAAAAAAATGGAAAAGACAAGTATTCACGTGAAAAAGTTAAATTATATTTAAGAGAGAAGAAATTATCTCTCAAACAAAGCTTTAGGTAAAACCCCAAACTGGTGTTACCTGCAGTTGCAGGCATTGAATGTGATGCTTACAATTACCATTCAACTGATACTTCTTTTTGTGAAGCAGAAAAATCGAGATCAATGGCATCAATTGTAGAAACAACAATTAGGAATACAAAAGAACTGGTGGCCCTGAGGAAATCCAGGTGGGTTTTAAGCAGTTCTTCAGTTTGCTTGTCCAGCTAACTAGAAGTCCCAACTTTGCTTTTAAAAAGGCCTTTGATAAGAACATTATTCTTGCCAATACACAAGATCAAATGTTGCATTAGACCTGTGTTCCCTATGACTTTGTGTCCTTGCCATGAAATTTTAGTCACACTGCTCAAACTAATAATTTACAAGGGTTATGCTTATACAAAACACTTCCACAGTGGAAATATCAGTACTCTATAGTTTGCATGGTAGGTGTCTTTATGCAATAGCTCCAAAATACAATTCAGCTGATTTAGAAATAAAAGAGTCTATCATGAAAGAGATTTTCCTTCATAGAATCTAGCAAAAGATGCAGAAATGTACAAAGTGTAAGAATGGACTTTGTGAGAAGGAGCTTGGTAACAAGAATCTGTGACTGAAGAGACCAATTCATAAAAAGAACATATTTTTTCATCAAGTAAGGTACTTTTCAACAAGTACCAGGAGGTAACAAACACCACAGACTCCAAGCAAGTGCAAGGCTTAAAATAATTTCAGCAAAATGGTATTCATAAACACCGAGAAGCTGAAAAAAGAATCAGTAGAGCCAGAAAAAAAAAAGAAAAGATACATATGAGAATTTTGTTTGTTGTTTGGTTTTGGGGTTGTTTTTTTAATGTTGTAAGCATTGGCATTGCGAAACATGCAGAAGTTCACATATGCACAGCCAGAAATAAATGCTCAGTTCACATTGACTGAGACATTGAAGCTCTTTGGAAGTGCTGCTAACTTCTTATGAATTCCCTGGAGAGAGTACATTCAGAGTATGGCTAAAGGAAATACTCATTCACAGTAGGAGCCGAGTCTAAATGTGGGAAACACAGCACCAACACTGTGTTTGAAGATGGAGAGAAGCATGACTCAGACATTTATTTTTTTGAAAGATGGAGAACTTAAAATATACAACAGTAGGAAGTGAAAGATCGGGATCTCAGTATGTGTCACCATGGTTTAGCCAAAATCAAAGGAATCTCACTGGTTTTTATCAATTATTTGGCCCAAGATCTTCCAATCTGTGGGTAATAACACAACTGGAGACAGAGCCAGTAATTAAAGAGAATGCAATCGGATTCAAAAGGTTTTCCATTATTTTTTGTGACTGGATGAGCAGATGGCAAATGCAGCTTAACACAGAAAAAATGTGAGATAATTAGCAGGGAAACCAAACACCAAGTTAGAGAATATGTACTAAATGGAAATCTCATCTAGGAAGCTAATCAAGAGAGGAATTTGGGGGTTATTATGAAAAATAATTAAAACCATCAAATCATTTCCCAGCTGCTGGAGAAAAGAAGGCAAAGATGATAACAGGTTACATTAATAGATAGATACACCACCAAGTAAAGCGATATTATTAGTGTTCAAGGCATTTATTAAGAACCCTCTAGAATTCTCCACCTGGCTCTCTCCTGCGTGGGAGTGTGCAGCGAGCCAGTGCACTACAGATGAAAATGTGATGTGCTAGTGCTAGTGCTTTTGAGACTGAGCTTCTCCCAGCCTCATTGATGATGTGACAAATTCCACCCAAACCTAGGTAGGCTCTTTTTGTTTCTACTGCTCTTACAATGCTGTTTCAGAGCCTCAGTCTTGGGTGGTTATAACCATCCTACTAAATTGCAAACTGCATGGCCAGTTTATTCTTATGCCAGCAATATCATTTAGACTATATCACTCTACTTTCTTCCTGCTGTTTACCTCCTTGATATATTTGTGGAGAGCAATCATATCCCTTCTTGGCCTTCTCCTTGCTGTGTATTACTTGTCAAACCCTTTATGTTTTCTCTTGTAAAGTAAGCACTCCTCTTTCTTGATCACTACAGTGCTCACACACAAGTGCTCACTGCCATTTCAGTGCAGACTTCTCTGTGAACAGGTCTCTATCTTTGCAAGAATCACAACACTGATATCTGCAAGGCAAGCAAGAAGCCCTAGGAAAGGTATATGTTGCAGCAGTCAACAGGTCTGTCCAGGTGACTTCAGAACAAATCCAGAAGATAAGGGCAATGCATCATCTCAGACATACTGGTGTAAACTGCAGTACCTGGACCTGGCTGGGGAAATAGGTAGATGGAATGCTGAGCTCAGCAGCATCCCATGGGAGAAGTGGAGGTGGAAAAGTTTGGTATCGCAGAACTGGGAGTCTAGGGTAGGAAATAGGACCAAGGCTGGTGACAGGGTTTCGCAGGAGCAGGGGCACTGTGGAAGAAGAGATATGCGACTGTGGGGCATGGGTAGGGGAAGTAATTTGTGGGATCAGGGAGGGGTGAATTGTAGGTAGACCTGGATAGGATGGAAGGAATGAGGTTGCTTCAGAGTAAATCCAGAAACACTGGGGAGTCTCTAGAGCAGTGTCGATGTGCCATTAACCTGAAGTCCGTTTGTGGACGAGGACACACACATAAAAGCTGTTCCCTTGCTCCCACTACATTCTCCTTTTAAATTTTGCTTTGATAAGGAGATTAAATATATGACCAAACTATCTGATCATTTGGCAGTTCTCTGTCTCTCCTACACACTATTCCCATCACCTTCATCTACTGCTCTGCATTTCACTGGGGAGCTTAACACTTAGAAGAAGTTGCTAAAAGATCTGAGGATACTGGCATTTGGGCAGAGGAAACAGAAACCCAAATTAAGACCCCTGTTGGAAAGGCAGCCATACAAGCTCAGCAACTATTAGATTTGTTCAGTCTCCCAATCAGCACAAGTATTATGTTGAAATCAGCTATTATACAGGCTGCTCCTTCCCCAGCAGCTGGGATTTAGGGGACATGGGAGAGAGCCAAGCATACTGTGAATAGGGAGGCTTAGCAGATGTTACAGAGGAAGTGAAGACTTCCTTCTTCCTTCTTCTTGGGGTGGGAGGAAGGTTATTTATAAGGAACAGGAGGAGGGAGGACCAGGCTAATGTAAGATAGGAACATAGGTCACAAACCTGTAACATACTTTCATTAGTTCCAGCATTAATGGAAAAAGTGGTTGCTTTCCAAATATAATGTGGCATTGGAGTGTTCAGTATAAACCTAATTTTGAACTAGCAAATTACTACAAGTCATCAGAGTCAATATATTCAGCAGAATTTTAGTATAATGGATGATCTATACCAGGTGTTAATTACAGTTTGATCAAAGAACAGAAACATTTATAAATGTTTTCTTTGATTGCATCCCTTGAATTTGCAGAGAATTAGTGATCTCAAAGTACTTTTTAACCAATATTGAAAAAACAAAGTAATTTTTTTTTTTTTTTTAACAGAACAGAAACCGCTGTTCTTCAGAACATTTCTCTAGATCTTGACTGTCCTTTGGAGAACTTTCAACCCACATCCAGAAGAAAACATAAGACCGTTACTGTACATTTCTGCATGCCAACTATTTCTTTCTTGTTCCTTTACATGCTTCCTCTTTTCTGTCTGGTAGGCAGGAAACATGCAGTCTTATCTTCATATAACAACACAACCATAAATTTACCTGTACTGAGCAAAGTGGTAGTTTGCTTCTGTTATTACCAGTCATTTGATTAGTACTTCAGTAGGACAATGGGAAGGAAGCTGCCTCTGACACAGATTTCATCCCTAGGATGCCTCTAGATTCATATCTTTGAACAGAATTATATTGCTATATTTCCTTCTGAATAATATATTTATTGTACAAATTAAGACTAGCTTTAAATTAACATTTAATTCATTGATGTACTATGTACTTAGGACCACTTACAAGGTAAGTTAGTTAACACACATCAGAATTTCTATCCAATGGGAATCCAAGTTCAGCATTTCAGCAATTGCTTGTATATACAACTTGAGCAAAACTAAACCATCAACACATTTTGCAGCTTAAATTACACCAAGCTTGGATGAAGCTGAAATGTTTAACTTTAGTTTATCAGACAAAAAGGAAACATTATTTTCACAGTTTGATTAGTTTGGTCATCAGACAATCAATGGGTTGCTCCCATTTCTCAGGCCTCCTCTCTCCCCAGCAAGTAAGCCTCCTATCCACTTCTGTGATGCCATATAGTTCCTATGAAAACATATGACTATGTATACCATGGAAAAAGCCCAGCTCCAGAAAGCTGTTCCATAAAGAGCATGGATACAAGGGAGGACTCCATAAAAGTTATTCACCAATTCATGCAGCTCAGTATCTGTAACAAAGAAAAAAAATTCCAACACAGCACAACCCTGAAATATGGCCGACCCATCCTTACACAGAATTTGTTCATTTTCCTTATGTAATGTTCAACAAATTCAAAGTCTGGTACATTTTGATTTTGTGGGGGATTCTTTCCCTAGCCATGGAATATGTAACAAACATCACTGCCCTTCTTCACAGAAATCAACTTTTAGTAATGGTGTCTGTCACAGGCATGATGAAACCTGCAATATGTTAAATATTATGACAGCAAACTCATGCTTTTACCATCCAACAACAAGGTTCGTAAATATTATTGATATTTTTGTTGCTGTGTCTAATGCAAACTTGTTCTGTTATTTTTGTAAAGAGTTTTCTCAGGTAGAAAATGAGAAGCAGGAGGAATCGGATTGTGCTCCTTTAATGAAAAAATAAACTGCAAAATGCCTTTGCAATCTGTTATGCCCCTGCATTTGGCCCTTAGTGGAAATAATCAGTGCTTGCCTACTTTTCTGCTAATCGTTCAAAGCTGTCACTCTTTCCCTATCAACCTAGCAGCCAGGCAGACTGGCTTAATATAATGGTTCCCCCCATAAAGCAGCCGCATTTTCCTTTCTCTATGAAGTTGAAGAAAAGAGCATTGTGCTTGAACGAGTTAGGTATGTTTTACAAAACTCTGGTGCATTTAAAATCTAATAATAAAATAATGCCTTGTGCTCAAAGGTTCTTGTAAGTGCTTCCGCTGTTTGTCTCCAGTGGGTATCATCAAGTGATTTTATTTTTTTATGTTGACAGTTTACTGTTCAAAGGGTAGTTAAAGGACTGTGATTTTTCTGAATGCAAACAAGTGGTCATTGGAGGATAGAGGCGTTATGGTCATGTGGGTATGGGTCAGAATGTCCTAACATACATTTTCACAGAGAACTAAAAGAAATAATAATCTTTCAATAAGTGATATTTCGCTGAAAACCTGAACATGACCCAGGGCGGCACAATAACATCTTGAGCGGAACACTGGAAAGAAAAAATTCCCCCCTTAGCTTCCTGGTATCAGAGGTGGTCACTTGTTTCTAATTTCATGGACTAAATAAGGTCAAAACCACAGCCAAAGGTGTAAGAAATAAATGTTCCTGTATAATAAATACTTAACTTTGCCTAGGAAGTAAAAGAATAATGATTAATATTTATGTTAATGATCATTATTAAAGCCACAAAAGGGCTTCTTGTTCCTTGAGTACAGACTAGGTCTCTATCTGCTTGTCTCTGTCTTTACTGTCATTTTTTGTTTTCCTGAAGAGGCATGAAGAAAGCTGATATGCTGGCCAGCAGCATTTGCTTTAGGTAAGGTGGTTGAGGGGCCGGTTCCAGAAAATTAGCTCCACAATCCTATTTGCTGGAAATTCATACCCTTCTATGAGAGTAATCTTATTAAATTTATTTGTTTAATCTCTCATTATAAAGCTAAAACAACACTGTTACAAATCAGCTGAGATCATATTAATATATTAGATTGCATTGGCTGAGGAATAAAGTAGGTGTTCATAAAACAGGAATCATGATATTCAAGTTTTGTCAAAATGGCATAAAGAGAGGTCATTACATTACGAAAACTGATAGGCACTATTGCCTAAATTTGATAACACCTACCTCAGATTCCTGCCAGCTACCAGAACAATACTGGACAAAAAAAAAAAATCTATTCATTTAAAATATTCCATCTCTAATATAACCTACTGTCTTCCCTGTCATCTGAAGGAAAGTGTACATGTAATGATCTTCCTTTCACTGCTCATGCTATCTAGAGTAAGAATGTACTTATGGATATGCCTGTAGGCGATGGCAAATGCAAGGCAAAGTTATGCTGCCCACTGTGTGCAGTGCACACACACAAGCTGATAGAGGTGACAAGGAGCTACGTGAAGCGACCGAGTCACCCAGGCACGGAGGGCACAGAGATTGCAAAGGCTACAAAAGCAGCCACCACTGCTTCTCTCAGGTTGCAGAGGCTGTCGTAGAACCAGCCCTCTTTGATGCAAGGCATCATGCCAAAGCCATTATGCCAGACAAGTGCTTTTAACAGCTGCAATTAAAAATATACCTGTCTCTCTAGAGAAAAGTATTTTCTTTCCTGCAAAGGCATTTTTCTTCCATTCTCTCAGTTTCATTCCTCCCCCGTATGACACAATCCTAAGGTCCAAAATGTACAAATGAACAAGTGACAAGCTTGACATTCAATATCTGTCAATTCCCACCGAGATAGCAAATGGTACTTCACGTTACTGGGAAGTGAGCATACCACAGCAGATCCCAGCATATGTCTTACAAACCACACTTGAAATTGAGATTTTTGCTGCTGCTGCATGGAAAACTAGCTTAGATCATTTTAGGGCAGATCTTAGCAATATCAATTATAAAGACAAAGGCGTATTTAAAAAAATAAATTAAAAAATGACCTAATAAGTTTAATCAATATATGATAGAGAATTTCAAAGCTGGGTGGTTTGGTTTTTTTTTCATATATAGTCCACAAAATAATGTAGCATGAAATTTATGGTACAAGTGTTCCATGCAAATATGTACTAACCTTTACACATAAAGGCTGACATGAATAGCTATTTTATTCACAATATAATGCCTGATTTTACTCATAGATTTTACCATATATCATAGGAATTTTCCAGGCAAAAAGAAGATGATAATATATATGGGAGAAACAGCATCTGTAAAGTTATCAAAACCATTTTTGTATACTGAAAAAGCAATAGTATGTGGAGCTACTGTGCTCAACTGTAGTGCACTCTGAGACAGCAAAGAAAAAAGGCACAAAATGGCTACTGTGTAAACTCAGTGATTAAAAAAGCAACTTTGTTTAAGATACGTTATGCCTTATCTTTTAGTTTTCCACTTCACTAATAAATTTCAGCAATTCTTATCCATAATGGTAGAATTTGTTTTATCAAATTGCAAAGAAAACAAGGAGACTTACTTGTTAACTGCAGCTTCTCAGAACATTAACAGTGACCTAACCAGGCTGTTTACAGACAAACAGATAAAGCAGTCTTTAATGGGTTATGGGAAGAGCAACTTCAGTGATGTATGAGCAGGGATGCTGATTGTGTTTTTGTTTGAGCTAAAAAAGAATGACTTGAAGTCAGATTGATGCCCTCAACTGTGTCAAGTTGCTTGGATGGCTTCGGATTTTTTCATTCAGGCTTTGGTCTTTTTCAGTCTTCTAATTCTAGTCTTTCTGAACTGAGTGACATACAGACAGACAACAGACAGGCATTTGAAGTACCTGAGGTCACAAGAGAGAAGAGATGCAGATGACAAGGCTACCAAGGCCAGGATGTAAGAGAGCAGGGCCAAAGGTACCATTTACAACCACAGCAGTGTCAAAACCTTGCGAATCAAAGCCACTGGCTCCTACCTCCTTATTAGCCTGGTTTAGATGGGGTCACTAGTACTTTATCTTACGGCAGGAAGTAAGCATGAAGGCTAAAACTGAATTTTCCATTACTAGAAACTGCTGAATGTTTCCCAAAACATTTACAAGATTATTTCAATTTTAAGTGAAATATGTTTGATTAGACAAGAAAATTTTATTTGCCTAATTGTTTTTATTTTTGTGAACACAGCACACTAGAGTACAGTAGAAAATTTCATCTGGGATCCGCACAATAACAGCTCTAGAGCTGTGATACACACATACTACATTCTTTACCTAAATGAATGACACAAAGATTGCTTGTCATAGGTGAAGTGAACATTTTATGGAAAAGACATCAGAACAAAGGAGATAATTTGCAGATGATGTTAGTTCTGTGAGAATAAGAGTGATATTCTATGAGTGCCGAGTCAGAACAATAGAAATAATTTGCAGATAAAGTTTGAAAGAAAAGCAATGGGAAAAAAATTATATTTTTATCACAGTTAAAGTCTAAAGTTTGTGATGATTATTTTCCTGAAAGATTAGGATGATTCACTGAGGAAAGAGGAAGTTAAATAAATAATTTCTCTTCACCAAAAAATGTGTCGGAGGAAATCCACAGGGATTTGAAATATATTATTCCAAAAGTGGGGGCTATAAAAGCATTTTTCTTTTGTTTTTTGTTTTCAATTGTGTCGTGACTCCTTACATATTTACTAGTGTATTCTAGGTCCATCCTGTACAACAGTCCCTCATGTAGTAATTTAGTTTCCTTCCATTCCTCCTTAACCTCTATTTTCCTAAACTCACCCCAGTCTTTCTCCCAGGCTTCTTAATAGCTGCTGCCTGGCTGTGTGCCAGTACTGCGTGCTGGCTGCCCAGGAGCACATACCCATTGCTTACGCAGCTGACTTTGAAGCTGAGACTGAAGTCTTTCTGCCAATTTGATCAAATTTGGGTCTCTCTCCCTTCCCTAGCTGCTGAGCTGAAGTTATAAAGTCTACAGACTTTCACAACTTTTAGATCAGTGCATTTACAAGGATTCCGTTAGGATGCCCCGTCCATCCTTCTAGGAGGTCCCTCACTGGCCTTAGGGGAAGCATCCTGGTTCCCTGAGCCACTAAAGGCAGTCAGACACCAGCATGGCCACAGCAGCAACAGATACAGAGTCCTGTCACAGACTGCACTCATCATGAGAAAGATGCTCAACGGGTACTCCCAAGACAGCTCTAAGTAGATTACTTGCTTCATCTTATACTTCCTTCCCCCCCCCTTCTCTTCCCAAACTCGTCCCTTTTACCACCCAAATAAAAAGCCCACTCCATTTTCCCTTTCCTCACTGGCTCTGGTTTGGCTAACTACCTACCCTTATTGGTGATTCTGATACAGCTGCCCTGCTACATCCTGCTTTGGTCCTGTTCTGTTCACCTAGTGGTTCCCTTTCGTTCATTACCCATAGTGTCCCGCTGTCTGTCATGTGGCCACCTTCTGAATGTCACCAAAGGACAGGATGGATCATCTACATGTAAATTGCTCCCACTTGGCTACTTCTAGCATCCTGCTGTTTCTCATGTCATTATGTCAGATGTTCAGCTCAGTATTAGCCATCTACACATATACCTTAACCTTTTAAGGAGAAGATTTAAAGACAGACAAAATGATTGCTCATGCATATTAAGCTTAAAACCTAGAAACAATGGAACATTGTGCTGGTAAAATCCAACAGCCAGGCAATCCCCATGTTAACCCCAAGGGAAAATAAATCTCAAGAATCTCTCAAAGACCACAAGATAGCTGAAAGTACCTGACGGGAAGCAGAAAGTTTTTAGCTGGGGTATGAAGCAGATGAATGATGTCTTGCTATTAGAGTAATAAGCGGTTGCAAGAAGCCCATAAGTAATTAAAGAATACAGAAATTAGACATAGTAGTAAGGCTATAAGAGAAATAAGAAAGAGTATGAATAATGGAATTTTATCTGAATGTTCTGGTAAATGCCAGATATTGGGGTACTAGTAAGGAAAACATAAAAGCATCCATACACATCATAAATATCACAGAGACACAGTGAAAGAAATTGCTTTTTAATAAGACCAGGCAAGGAGGTATTGAATTGCAAACCTAGAACACTTATTCTGAAATTCAGGAAGAACTAATGACCTATTGAATGTCTCTGGGTTGACCTTGCAAGAGAAAACATAGTCAATGCCAAGGAATACATAGGGGCTTGGGGGACTATCTGTTGGTTTTTGGTTTTCTTTTCTTTCTTTAGGACACATAATTCATCAAATCTTTAGTGCAAAAGTACAGTAAGTTTAAAGAGATGGAAAAAGCTACTGGGGAGGACTCATTGTAGGTTCGGCTTTAACTAACAGGGGAATCAACTGGCAATGCAGTGCTAATACAGGGTCACCATGAAATAATGAAGTTTACGATATGAAAGAAATATTTGAAATCATTGTTCTGAGTGAAAAAAACCCAACCAAAACAGATTAAAAGAGGAAAAAAAGCCACATAAAATCTCTCAAGAAGATAACCTAAAGGATAAATGAGCATGTGAAAGCCACTACCTACTGAGAGAAACTATACTGAATACACAAAAGCAAACCCCTTTTGAAGTGTATGTAGGAAAAATATGAAGAGACCATTCTAAGTGCATCAGTAGTTTCTTAATAACCTGAAAACAGAAAAAGAGCACATGATTAATGTGATAAGCATAATGGATAGCTTACATGCCCCGTATGTATAAAAATCAAAAGACTGGGGCGCAAAATGGGTTTCAATTACCTAAAGACATAAAAAGCAATGAGGAAAAAGTCTATAAATACATTAAGCAGTCATGGGAAGACAAAAGAAAGTAAGATGCCATTATTTAATTCTACATAAGACAAAAATATGGGTAATACACAGAGATGACTAAAGTGTTTAACACTTTGCATCAGTTTTCATACATACAAAAATAATTATAACTAGCTACCAAATCAAATGCGTTTTAAACAGAAGACCAGAAAAAGAAAAGAATCTGAAAAATATTTTGAAATGTCAGACATACCAGGCTTCAGAGAACGAATAACTGTAAAGAACTTTTCTAACTAGCCAAAAGCAGTTTCAAACCAGAGAGATCACCTTCAAAAACACAAAGAAGTAGCAGAATAGCAAATACACCTCTATCTACTGGGAAAAAGAAAGGCTGAAGAAATTAGAAACATATTAATCTAGCTTCGAGAGTCAAAATACTGCAAAATAACCTATTAAAACATAAGACATAAAAGAAAATAAGACAATCTATAAACAGCTAGTAAGAATTTGCCAAGCATAATAAAGCCAATCAATTGCCTGCTGATCAGAAAATGTAAGAATGACTTTACTGTTGGTGATACTGCTGCAAAATCTAATAAACACTGTTGTTAATTATAACCTGAATATAACCACTATTACAGAGAAACACAACAGTGGAAAAAAAACCCTAAATATTCCTGCCGTTATCAAACTTGGAGTCGCCAAACTTGTAGGATGTCTTCAGTGCAGGCCCAAATCTGGGACTACAATGTATTTTCCACAATGATTTACACAATTGCAGATGAGCTGCATTCATATCACTCTAGAGACAAAAAGCATTTTTTCAGACAGCATCAGAATTTAAAATAATCTTGACAAAGTTCAGTGCGCTCAAATTTCAGAAGATGAAATTCAACAGAAAGCAGGCAAAGTACTGATTCTAACACCTGCACTAATATAAAAAGGGGAACACACTGCTAGGCAAGAACTGGCTGATAGAAAACTAGGCTTTAATAGTAATCACAAAGTAAACAGGAATGCCAATGGCATGTCACAAAAAGGATGTACCTCTTTCTGGGTTGTGTAAGTAGGCAATGCTTTGAGACAGGGTGTCAATCATCTGGCTCCCTGAGCTGGTAAAACCCTCCAGAGATTAGTACACCTAAAAAGCAGCTCCTTTTAAGAAAACTATAAACTAGATCAAGTCGAAATAAAAATCCAACCAAACAAACAAGCCCCCCCAAAATCCCAGCAACTGAAACCAGCACATTTGAAGGTGCTGTTTTGCCACCAGCACAGTTGTATTATACGGCATGTATTTCATGCAAACCTCTTGTGGGTAGCTGCACCATGGCATATTCTATTAAAAAAATCTGTAATCGGCACACAGATTTTCATGAAAACTCTTTTAACAAAATAAAGAGCATTCTCTGTTCTTTCTGATTCCCCATCAGGGTAATGACCTCAAACTGGAAAAGGATGCAGAATACAGTTAAGTAGAAAAATGTTGCACTGCTGAAACAATGTTTGAATCAGGTCTATTTGGCAAACAAACTAGAAAGTACGTTACAATTTACAGTAGCATTCTGTTTAACCTTTGAATAGTTATCAACATTTATATATACTAGAGATACTAAGCAGGGCATTTGTATCATAGAGGGTTGCTATCCCTCCAGGGCTCCACTAACTTTTTTTAAAAAAGCCTTATTCTAAATATTTCTATGCTTCCTTCTCTTTCTGCAGTAAAATAAACATTATGCTTCCATATCAATACAAAATGTAAAAACATTAATGATCACTGTCCACTGAAAGATGAAACACCGAGGTCTAGACTGATGTATGTGTGAATGTAGTGACTCTTCTGTTACAACAGGAGTACAAGCTGGATCTTGGCAATGATACGTGGTCAACATCAGCCTTGCAGAGTTTTGTTTGAGTAACTGCTCAGTATGGTTATAATAAAGTCTGTATTCTAGATGGGGTCCTTGAGAGTAAAACCACAGTGCGATAACAGGTGTCTTGAGAGAACAGATTCAGTGTAACACTGAGGCCCAGGGGAGGAAGCACATACTGCAAATGTTCCTAAAAGAACTGCAACTTGGAGAGCTCAGCATTGCTTTTAGAACACAACAAAGAAAATAAAAGCCGTAAATAAAAACACATAAAACTGGCTACATGTAGTGAAAATTCAAAGGAGAGAAAAAGAAGGTATATAAGATCATAGCCCCTACAAGAATAAGCACAAAGGAAAAACAGGGAGAGCACTGTTCCAGCAGTATCTTTGCTGGTTTAGGATGCTGCACCTGATTAATGCCCCACACTCCTTCAGCAGAGGAAAATAAGTGGGTTTTTTTCGTTTGCTCTTCACATTTTGCTTCTGAAATTCAGAAATCCTCTACAAAGTGTTATCTGTTACTATACCCTTGTGTTAAGTAAATCAGAACTTTAAAGTGGTATGTGTGTTTCATTCATCAAAGCTCTCCTACATAGCAAGGTGATTGATACTGCAACACCAGATCAGAATAAACTCAAGATGTAACAGTATATTATATTTACACCTGAGCTGCTGAAGTTTTTCATAGATGCGTTGAAATACAAAAATAATTATTTTTTTTAATTACCTTATAACATAATTGGTGCTGATAACTGGTATTCAGCTATCCTGCCATCCTTACTACAATTGTATAAGTTTTTAGATGCCCACTCAATTCCACAGATGATGTGCTAGGCATGTGCAGCAATGGCAGAACAAATCTCCTTAGGTTGATGTCACCAAGAAAAATGTCAAGAAGCTCCCACTCAAACTAGTAACAGTCAGGGAGGGGATACAGTACTAGAGGTTGACAGGTTCTGTCTGAGACTGCATTAGGGCTGACCACCTGTTTCCTGTACAAAACTATAAGCTGTTTGGTAAAGAAAAGTTAAATTCATGGATTGGTGCAAAATTTCCAAATTATCAATCCTCTTTTACTTGGATGACTGAGCCAATACAAAATGCTTTTATTTTCCCTAGGCTGCTATATCATATCTGGAATCTTCTCTGTAAAGTTTAGTCTGTACGTGTGCACCCACACAAGAGAGAATGGAAGAACCTGGCAATTAGAGCCCTATGCAAACCACCCAGATTTTAGGCCTGCGTGTGTAGGAGTAAACCAGACTTTTTACCTAGCTGTATCTTTGAAACAGGTGAGCAGAAGGAACATAGAGAGGAATAGGTGGAGACTGAGGTCTTTTTCCAGAGCTGTTGGCTGGAACAGCTGTGCCACTGCAGAGAGATACTAATTTCCAGAAGTAAATTACTATTCCCTCAGAGCAAGGAAGAAGCTGAGGAGAAAATGTGATTCAGAGGAAAATCTGAGTCACTATACTTCCCCAGGCTGGCATTACAATGATGCAGTTCACACACCACCTCTTGCTCAAGGCTATGCCAACAGGCACTATCTTACCCTAAATAAAGAACACGACAGATGTGTCAGCAACTTACAGTTTCCGTAAGTAAGCTTTATATGTTGCTGTTTAAGGTTTGGGAGAAGATTGAGAATCTAGGAAGCTACAAGACAGAGAATTTGCTATGTTCTCATACTAAAATATCCATGTCACATGTTTTATGTCTTTTCATAGCACAGAAAGTCCCCTCTGCAGAATAAAACCCCAGATTGATCATTTTATACTGATTAGGCATCACTGTTTAAATGTAGACACCATGAATCACTCTGCAACAGCTGCCAGCGATTTGCCTTGGAAATAAAAGCAATCATCTACAAAGTTTAAAGAGCTACTTTATGGGGAAGGGATGTGAAGCATGTGTTCAATGAAGAGAAAAAGAATAAAAGACACAAAAATCCAGGAAAGGGAAGTGATTTAGAAGATTTGTCAAAATATTCGTAGTGATTATAGACTGTAATCATTTAACCTGCAAGGACCTCTGGAGTCACCTCTGATGGTTCTACCACCTTGGTTGAAAGAAGGGCCATCTGGTCCCATAGTATCTAAATTTGATTTATATTATTGAGGTAATTATGTTCTTTATTATCAGAAATAAAAGCAAGGTGCATTAGTATTAACTACTTGGGAACAAGATCTGTTTGGCTTTTAACAATAAACACACTATACTTTAAAAGACGTTTATTCTGTTTTCAGTTTAGAATATGTAGACATAAAGAATTCTCTTGACATACTTTGGAAAGTAAGAGTGGTTCTACTTTATCTGATTTTCTGTTAGAAAAATGGAATAAGCATAGAAAAGGAAATACAACTGGTACACAAAAAGTGAAAAATCTACTGTATTATAGTAACAGGGTCATAAAACTATTATGCTGTTTGCATAAGAGCCATTAATGTGCACATGCTGCTGCCATTTTGAGTTTCTAAACCAATATCTCTTCACCTACATTCTCACCAGCGAATAAGTAGACATGCCCAGAAACACATGTTCAGAGTTCACTTAAGACACTAAAATCCTTTAATTCAGCAATAAGATCTCAGCATCAGTGGCAACTGCCATTGATAATACAAGGTTGGTGAGTAAAAAGGAAGGGAACCGTTTTCATCTTTTCTAAACCAGCCTAGGATTGCCTTTATCCAAGAAGTAGGAAAACAGGTCTCTTCCAAAGCCTTCTTCAGCAAAAGGGATTTTGCTGTCACACCCTTCCTTTCGCAGGAACTCAACCCAGTTACCAGGCTGGACGAAAGGATGGAGGGGGAATACTGGCCCCGTTCTGGCTGTTGCACTGAATTGTAAAGACTAAAAAAATTCATAGAGGTATGTAGCTAAGACACAAGAGGCAGTATGATTCTGCATCTCTGTTAGAAGGACATTCAGTTGGGAACAGGAATATCTACTTTCTTGTCCCTGCACTCGACCTTGTTTATATTATCCTCTGACTAATGAAAATGCAAACACTGCTGCGGGATTTGGAGAATTCATCTTACCACAGTAGAATCGTAGAATCATAGAATCATAGGCTAGTTGGTACATTACAGAAAAAAGAAAAGTAGGGAGGATAACATAGGAGTCCACTGTCAAAGATCATAGGTATAGTCTCAGCACTTGTTACCTGCATCAGTCACTGTAGAAACAGTTGAACTTACTAAGTTATTTCACTGACCTTTGATGATATCCCAGTGTGTTACTACAGTCACAACAGGAAACACGCAGTTTACCTTTGTTCCAGGAAAAAGTAAACGACTTTGTAATGGGTCCACCTATGAGTTTCATTTTCTCTGTAAGCTTGGCTTCCAGTGTCCTTCTTATTCATAAGTATTACTTGAGTCTTCTTGTGGACTCACTTTGCTCCTGACTCATCCTCCACTATTTCCTTACCTAAAGAATTTTAACGTTATGGTAGTGACGTGGCAAGGCAATAATCTATCTCTTTATCTAGGAAGTGTCTACTCATTGAATGACAGAGGGCACTGGATCTAAGACACTCACCCAAAAGTTATAAGATTGAAAAGCTGTAGAATACACAAGGAAGATATTTCTCAGCATACTTCCCTAGGAAACTATCTGGGCTGTTGGTTAGCTCACATCCCATGATAAACCTGAGCCAAATGTCTCCATTCTCCACAGAGCTAGAAGCATCCCATCATAGAGATGAATGGTTTAAAAGCCACACAATCTCCATTATCACGGAATTAGCTTAAAGCTGTCTTTCATTTACAATATGAAAGTCACCTATCTACTAAATTTCTTCATTAAACATCCATGCATAGGATCTTCCTGGATGAGGCACACTCTTGCATGCAGCCTTCCTCGGGCGTCTAGATAAATGGCACTCAGTGAGATGAGAGATAAACGTTCGCTCAACCGCAAATAACTGTGCTATGGCTGTATTTATCTGATTTCTTTGAAGAAAAGAAATCACATCCATTTTGAAATCCTGCTGTGAATATTTAGGCTCAAAATATCTGGCCCTATTAAGAATGCAACATTTTTCTATGCTATATATTTTTGTGGACATTATTATTATCTATGAATGTGATGTTTAATGTAAAAGGGGAAAAAGGAGAGGAACAATATATTCTGTAAGACTAATGGACGGCTAAATATAATTCATTAGGTGAGATGGGCAGTGTATAGAATGAGAAGTTAAATCAAGCAGCAATGACCTTGAAATGAGCTGCTTTTCCCAGCTAGTCTGCTGGATTTTGAATTTGCATTGAGGAGGGGTCCTTTTTTATTATGCAACAAACACTATAGAGTTTGATTCATATACTGAAATGTATATGACTACATTGAATTACATGCAAGACAGTTGCCTCACAATGAAGGCGGAAAATAAAGTCACTTTAAGGGCAAAATTAATCTCATCTGATATATAGACCTGAAAGAAGGCAAACATAAACCCACCTGTTTCTCAACATTCATTATAAAAGGCAGCAGAGGTGATCAGTTCAATGTATAGGCATCTCTATTATAGCAGTATTCGGTGAAATTAATTCATTCAGAAGGACTAAGAAATTCTGGTTTTTATAGCCAGCTTCAGGCATCCAGCTTAAATTCCAACCAGGGATTTAATTTTAGAACTGGAGGATGAGGAACATACGAGATATAATAACAAGGCTTTCCTCCTACCTCCTTCTCTAAAAATATAGTTTGTCTCCCAGTTGCAATATACCTCAAAATGAGCAGACTATTGAATCATTTAAGGGAAATAGCTTTTCTCAGGAATTTCTTCATTTGGGGATTTGTATTCTTTTCAATCACAAAGAACATTTTTATACATCTTGCAAAATCTTCGATACAATTCAAGGAAAACCTTGTGAAGCTAGTGTATACCAGCACTAAATATTATTACAATTTTTCTTTCAAGAAAATATTACAAAAATAGTACAGAACACTAGTTTGTACAATTTCTCTCTTAAAACCTTATTCTCAGCTGCGGTCTCATTTGGCATCTGGCTAAACATACTTGAGCTGGCAACATAAAGTGTGTCTAAGGGAGTAAAGAGTCACAGCATCAGGACTGCACTGCTTCAGAACTGGACATTACATCTGTATATAGAGCCAATTTTCTAGTACTGCTCATTTTGGTTTTAGAAACCAGCATGGCTTGGATTAGCCAAATACAGCTAGTAAACACAGGTGTCCAGCTGTGACCCTGTGTTATGGGGATTTGCGTGTTGTTGCTACAAAATGATTTAAAAATGCATGAGGCACAGTTTTTAAACAACAAACACCAAATGAGCAATGCAATGAAAAATGAAGCTTTTAGAATATAAGATATTATTCATCTGTCAAAAGCACAGAAGCAGCTTTTCATTCATCTTTTTCTTCCAAGACAAAAGTGCTATGCTACCCACAAAGTATCAGGTAGAGTGCAGTATCTGTTCTAGCTCAGCTACAGCAGCAGGAAAAACTTTGAATACTTTACGATTCAACAGTAAATTTCTGTAAATGAAGAAACAGACTAATTTTGGCATACTAGTTCATGTGCTATTCATAATTATTTTAATTAATCTTATCAGCCCCTGTCTAGTCCATTTATATGACTTAAATTTTTCTAATTCATATTAAGTTCTATTCCAATGACTGTTCCTGTGCTATTCAACATGCATCAGAAATAGTATGGCAGCAGGACCAGGGAAATAACAATGCCCCTGTACTTGGCACTGGTGAAGCTGCACCTTGAATACTGTGCTCAATACTGTGTCCCTGACTACAAGAGAGATATTTAGTTGCCGGATATTAGGAAATTATTATTATTATAATAATATTGGATATTAAGAAAAAAATCTCCCCCAAAAGGGTAGTCAAGCATTGGAACAGGCTTCCCAGGGAAGTGTTGGAATCACCATCCCTGAAGGCGCTTAGGAACATGGTTTAGTGCTGGACTTAGCAGTCCACCCAAGTAATGGTTAGACTTTACAATATTAAAAGTCTTTTCCAACCTGGTTGATTCTATGATTCTATGAATATACCAGCATTAAAATGGCTATGAAACATCCGAGTCAGTACTGAGTGCTAGTGACAAAATGCTACATGAGCTTCAAGTCATTGCCAAGACACAGTGGTATTAAAAAGAGAGTAGGCTGAGGACAGGAATACCAAGTTTTTATGCCAGCATTCTTGCTGGCTTCCTCTTCAGTCTCCATCAAGTTAATATTTCACTCTGAGTTTTCCATTTTGAAGGCTTTGAGACAATAACAATTAGATCATTAGGTCACCTTAATAAAGATGACTTAGATATACAGACAGCAAGCTTTAGGGAAATACAGGTCCTTTTAATAACACAGAAATAGATGGATATGTCTAGAATATTCTAACCTTTGTATTCATCCTTTCTGCTAAAAAGTCTATGATGATAAATAAAATTTCTATAACATTTTATTCTACCTTAGGGGGCATATTGAAAATGTTTTTGTCTTCTACTGCAGTGAAATTCAATAAAGCAAATTCTCATTCTTCTCCTTGTTCTTCCATCCTCCTCTTTTTTTTCTTTTTCTTTTCTTTTTGTTGTTGGATTTTGTTCTGGGTTTTATTGGTTTTGTTTTTGATTTTGTGGGGTTTTGGGGGTGTGGTTTTTTTGGTTGGTTTGGTTTAGTTTTGGGTTTTTTGGCTTGGTTTGGTTCTTTTTTTAGATTTACAATCACTACACATGAGCTTGGGTCCAGCTATGTAGCCTTTTGTTACAGAGTAGTCCCATTCGGTCAGTGACTTTAGCATAGGGAAATCTACAACTCCTGGGTCTCTAACATGTATTGAAAGACTAGAAGACTAGACTATAATCCAAGCAGCTGCTTGCTTTCCAGTGCCCACTAATTCAAATCCTCTTAAGTATTCTGAATTTTCTTTTTCCTCGTACTGTACAATTTCTTCTTCTCCATGCAGACACCACAACTAATATTCCACATCTTTACAGATATCTTCACCAGAGCACAATAAAAATTGCACATCCCCAGCAAACAGACATTTGCAAAGGCATTTTGTCATAGTTCCAAAGTTAATAATTTATTGTCTCTCTTCATGAATTATAAAAAGCTGAAAATTTTGCTACAAATGTCTGTGTTAGGAAGATCTAAAGAAGACAAGCTTTGGATGTGTTATATAAAAGCATGTAAGAGTGATATTACATTATTAAAGAGAAAGCTGCCTTTAACACTGGAATTTATCAATATTCACCCTTTTGAGACATTTGGCTAGGACATGACTGACCTTGAAATAGGTTATGCATCTTCAGTTTAGGATGCATAACAAGTCATGGTCAATTAATACACAACAGAGCCCATAATCATGGAGATTATTGCCTGATCTGGAGAAAACATACTCAAGGGCATTACAGCCTAATTTAGTGTCACAGTCAAATTGATAACTTCGGCACCTCATGTACTAAGACACCACAGCACAAAGCACTCTGGAAACACACACACATCTCTCATAAACATTGACCCTCTATATTGATATTCAAAGATGAGCTCTAAAACTTTAATAAAATAAATATTAGATTCATAAACCTCATTTCATAACCTTGCTAATACATAACAACATGGTCCAGAACTTGTTCCCTATTGCTATTTCATAACAGAAAGCAGTCACCCAAGATAAAGAATTTAACTCTGGGCTTCCCCTGGCCAGAGGCACAGAGATACTGTCTAAGGAAAAGGTTAACTGGCCATTTCCTCACTGAGACAAGCCACTGCATGGCGCAGACTGGGCAACCACTGCAAACAGTCTTACAGATCTTTAGAGCTCCAGAAAACCAAGCATGATGCATTGTCACCACTCTTATCCTCAGTATCCTGCTCTGCTCAACTCAACCAGAGAAAATACCACAAGGCACAGATAAAGGGAGTGACTTAAAAGCAGGAAGAAAATTTGAGGCTGCATTTCTATATAATTTAGAGTGTGCAAGAGAGCAGTTTCTTAATGATTTTTTTTTCCATTTAGAGGCACTGAACATCACTAAAACTCTGCTCATTAATTGTCACTGTAACTTTTGTGGTTGGTTTTTCAATCCAAAGATGACCCTGTCATCATCCCCCTTCTCACCAACAAAAGTCAGATTTAAAAAATTGATCCCACATTGCAATTAATTTGTTTTTTTTAAATTACAACTGAATTTTCCATATATCCTGAAGCAGCTCGAAATAAATGAATAATAAGTAAGAATGCTTCACACCTGCCATATTTGGAGCCTTTAATCGGAGTATTTCAATAGTGCTTTGAAAAGTATTTGTTAATTAACTTTCACTTTACTACGAACAAGACAAATCCCTGTAACCTTTCTTTTAGCTCAGATGAAAAATAAGAGGAAAAAATGAAAGAAATTGTGTAATTTTTCTATTTGCTGTCCCCATACTCACTCACAATCTATAATGTGCAGCATTAGCTTGAGGTATAACACATTGTTACCGTTCTCCACAAAGTCTCACAATGAATCAATGCTTTAAAATCTATCTATATCTGTCCTACCTGGAGACTAGAGTCAAAGCTCAAATACTAGCAGTGAGGAACTAATATAAGAAATGGGTAAATTGATTCTCCCTGTTGCTCTACAAGGTTCTGAGCTTGTGGTGGAAAAATGAAGAATGTCTCTTCAAACTACCACTCAAAAGAGAAGATGCTGAGATCAGTATTTCCTTGTACCAAAGGAAATATCTGCTGTTGGTATGGCAGGATTAGAGATTCTCCCTGGCTTGATGGCAGGTGCATCGAAGCACATGAGAAGTGACCCCCAAGCTTTCAGGCTGAGGAGGACATCCCACCCTGGACCACTGTCCTCAAAGAAGAGCAAATGCTTGAATCAGATTGCTGAGATTGCTGGCACCATCATCCTCACCTCACCAGTGGTTTTGGGGACCAAGCAAAGCAAAGAGATTTGCAGGCAATACATTCTACTGAAATAAATGCCTTGTTTTGAACTCTCTGAAACTGCTTTTCCCAACAGACTATTCCAGGAAAGCAAAAAACCAAAACAAGACCAAAAAAAAAGAAAAAAAAAAACCACCAAAACAAAGAACCCAAACCAAACAACTAAAAACTCAACCGGCCAGCCTGACTCAGCTATTCTTTGCCATTAATGCAATCACATTGCTGCACTTTCTTAGTTACTTTCCAGGGTAACTTCTCTCGCTCATGCCAGGATGAATTGACACAAATTAACTCAAATGCTGATTTTTTTAGCAGTTGTGTCAGTCACATCCAATAATCTGCTGGTGCCGGATGGAGGTCCAGGAAAGAATAAAGGAATTTCGGAAATTATCTGAGATATGGCTCCTTCTTGTCAGGGACAGCAAAGGGGAAAGTCATCTCGGTCAGTGAAAATGCTGATTGAAAATTTCCATGTTGGGAGTTATCCTGATGACAGTGAAGATTAGGAATCTACAGAGACTGCCATGCACTCTATCAGTGCTAAGTAAATCATGAAATTGTTTGAGTTTCAAAAATTATTACAGGGAAGAATAAAGGGAATTTTGTAAAAAACAAGCATAGCCCATATGAAAAGCTTAAAAAAGCTTTAAAGTTTAATTGACACCATCAAAATAGTAAATGGGACATGTATGGCTATGTATTTAAAATGCATATGTACAAGGGCAACAATATATTTCTAATTCAAAACTAAAAATAGAATTTCATGGAAGAAGTAGTAAACTTCAACCTATTTATTTAACAATTCACTTAGATCACAGTATTAACCTTATTAAAATAATGTATTTATCAGTGTTTATCAGCTCTGTGTTTAATAGAAAAGTTAAGACTGAAGGATACAAAACAAATTGTATAGATTTTATTATTCCATACAGTAGACCATAAAACTCAAACGTTTTGTGTAATTTGTTTACTCATCTAATTTTTTATTGGCTTTCAGTTGTAGCTACCTAAAGAAAGATCTTCTTATGACAAGATCAAAAATTATATCCAAGTGTGCTTGTTTGTTTTTAAATCTGAAGCCTAAACAATAATGTAGCTATGCAGTTTGACTCTCATTCTAACATTCAACATTCCACCTTCCCCACTGCCTGACTCTCACCACCCATGATCCTTATCTCTGCCATCTCTTTTAAGATGCACATCATGTTTCCATGTCTCCCCAGTTACACCTCCATTTTACAGCACCTTTTTGTATTCTACTCAAATTCTACGTTTCACACTGCAGTCTCCCTGTTTCATTCCTGTGGCCTGTGTGTTCCTCGCTAACAGACCTTTTAACAAGACTTTCCATGAGCATTTTTAACTTTGACATCACACCAAGATACTCCATGCACTGTATTTGCCAGTACACACATTATGAATATTGACTTGAGTGCTACCATATACAAATTATTCTAACTGAGCTACCCTTTCCTCCCATCTTAGAGCTATAAAATCATAGAATCATTTAGGTTGGAAAAGACCCTTAATATCATTGAGTCCAATCACAGACCTAGCATGGCCAAGTCCACCATTAAACCATGTCCCTAGGTGCCACATCAACACATCTTTTAAATACCTCCAGAAGTGGTGACTCAATCACCTCCCCGGGCAGCCTGTTCCAATGCTTTACAACTCTTCCAGTGAGTAAATTTTTCCTAATATCCAACCTAACCTCCCCTGTGGCAATTTGAAGCCATTTCCTCTTGACCTATCACTTGTTACTTTGGAGAAAAGACTGACAACCACCTCGCTACAACCTCCTTTCAGGTAGTTGTAGAGAGCGATAAGGTCCCAGTGAGCCTCCTTTTCTCCAGACTAAACAACCCCAGTTCCCTCAGCTGTTCCTCCTTGGATTTGTGCCCTAGACCCTTCACCAGCTTCATTGCCATTCTATGGACATGTTCCAGCTCCTCAGTGTCTTTCTTGTAGTGAGGAGCCCAAAACTGAAAATCAAGAATAATCAAGGTGTGGCCTCTCCAGTGCCAAATACAGGGGGATGATCACTGCCCTGGCCCTGATGGCCACACTATTTCTGGTACAGACCAAGACGCTTTTGGCCTTCTTGGCTGCCTGGGCACAAGCTGGCTTACGTTCAGCCATCTGTTAATGAGCACCACCAGGTTCTTTTCCACAGGGCAGCTTTCCAGCCACTCTTCCCCAGACCTGCAGCATTGTATGGGGTTGCTGTGATCCAAGTGCAAGACCAGGCAATTAACCTTCTTGAGCCTCATACACCTGGCCTCAATCCATCTTCCAGTTCACCTTCTCCTGCCATGGTGAATGAGGTATTCCTCTGTCAACTTTAGCTATGGGTTCATAATGATGAGAGAACAGACTGTTAGACAGAGCGATCACATAAACCCAGCCTGCTTAGGAAATAAGACCACAAAAACAAGGCTATAAAAGACTGAGGATGAACAGAACACATAAAGCTGAAGAACGTCATTTAAAGGAACTACATCATCAATATAAATTTACTCTGAAGACAGATTCACAGCTAGCTACTATTACACAGAGCACAGAGTGACTGTATCAAAGGGGGATGTCATTAAGCCATCCTCATTAACAGTGCCTGCCAAGGACAGGTAGAGTGCAACTCATCAGACCTGCAACTCATATCACTCAGGAGCAGGAATGCAAGAGCTGGAATGGTTCGCTGCGTAAAAATTATTTACAAGATAACCGGTCAGGACACAGATGACTTGGAATGTGTTAACGGGAGTCGACGCATGGCTGACCTGCAGTGGATGAGGTTGGTCTCAGGCTTATCTCTCAGCAACGGCAGGATTTGTACTGTCTTTCTGCTAGAAGTGCCTCAACACATGCTGTGAATCAGGAACCCATGCAGTCCCATGAGCATGCTGTTTCAAAAGCATTTGGCAGTTTGCTGTGATGCCTCCCACCTGATCTAACTCAGCTATGCTAGTGACTCATTCAGCCTGCTAATCCAAGGAAAGGCAGGCTTTATCTCATGCATATTCCTGTTACTCTGATGCTTCACATAGTTATCTTATGATGGATTTGAGTGTATTATGAGATGTTGCCGATTGGATTAGATCCAATCATTTTCTTACCCACCTTTGTACCTCTGATTTTGCAAAGACACAGGTGTTTCTGTTTCCATTATCCCACCTCTTCTACATCTTGGCTTGAAATAAGCCAGTCAGCTTTGAACCGACTTCCCTCTTACAAGGCAGGAAGTATGCTATTAAGCATAGAGGGTTTGACTCCCATTTACATCTTTATTTGCCATCTTTGTATCACCTCTGCCCTGTTAACATGTTCTTATCAAAAAAACCACTGAACATGTATGTCATATGATATTGGCACAAATTTTTCGATACTTCACTCTAGAATTGCAGTGCTCTCTGGTTTTATATTAGCTAGTCTCTGTCTCTTTTGATATCTGGAGCTGCAATGAGGAAACCTCAGAAACAGAAAGATTCAGACAGAATATGAGGCCCTCTATCAGTACTAGATGTGTTTTCTGTTGGCTCTTTTCTGTCTGTGAACTTTGCTAATATTTCTTAAGTTTCTTGTACAGATGCTTTTTTTTCCAGCCTAAATTTATATTAACCTCTGCAATCCAGTACAGACAGTTACATCATCCTGGACTAATAGAGGCAAGTCTACAGGATAAAGGAACGATGCTACAAACCAATAAATACATTCTTCCATGCAGTGTGGACTACCAGGTTGGACATAGTCATGGAGATGCAACCAGAACTACCTCACACATCTGGCTGGCTCATGGTGCAGGTAAAGTAAATGTGACATTTTCTGCTCTGATATATGTAGGCCTAGCTTAACTAAATAAAACCAACTTACAGCCAACTTACAAGCATTTTCCTTTAGAGAGTGCCTTTAGTCTCAGACTTTCCAAGATGTCTAAAAGCATTGTGTTTTGAATTGAAAATTACCATTGCAGTTTCTACTATGTAGACGTCTTAGGCTATCTTTGCTAGAGTTTACTTTTAAGAGTCATACTGCAGATAACAGAGACAGAAAAAAACTACTCAATTCAATGTTACAACCAGTCAATAAAAGATGTTGCACACTCTTATATTCTTCTTACTCATTCACAAACACCCCAAGTTTGTTCTCTTTGAAAAGGAACTGTGTCACAATAGTGTGTTTTTACTTACACATATGTATTTGGAGCACACAAACAGAAACTGGATTATTCATCTTCAGATCACTCTTAAGAATTTCAATTAGGTTGTACACACTTATACCTGTGCATACCTCTTAACCATAAAGGTTGGTGCTATTTCAAGTTATTCATTTGTTCATAAAGCTGTATTATGGAATCAATGATCACAGTAATAACACTTAAATGAACATGGAACAACCTTTATGTCCTCAGACTTGATCACCTCCTCCTAGATATGAATTCAGTTAAAATCAAGGAATTTTAATATAATGTTCTGAGTTTCAAAGAAGACTAATTTCCTTCAACAAAGCATAGCACAGACATTTCGGATCTAGAATACTATCCTTTCAGAATAGTGCTGTGGCAAATTATACAGCATTCTTTCAGGACTTTAGAAATACAAATTTGGGTAACTTTATGTTAATAAAGTTCAATATGACTTTAAGGTCATATCAAGATCTGTCAAAATGGTGTAACTTCATATTTTGTGACATCATGGGATTTCAGTTCAGGATAGAAATGAAAATTCCCAAGTAACTGAAGATACTCATACTGATAAATGTGTATTATAAGAGATATTTAAATCTAACTTTAAAACACCTTTTCCTTCTGACTTCTTTGTATGTATTTACAGAACAGTTGTCAGAGAAAGAGCAACTACAGCTTAAGCATTTTAAGATGTTTGCTTCAGAAGTAAGTACTAGCTTTCTATCTCAAAACATCAGAGGCAAAATTTTAACTACCATATTAATATCTAAATACTTTAGCAGGTGAGATTGCAACTAAATATATTCAGAATATGCTCCAACTGTTCTTCCATTGAAACATCTCATTATGAAAGAGACATCGCTTCCTATGCATCTGGAAACAACTCTTTTCCTCTTGTTAATTAGAACTAAGGTTTTAACAGAAGCCCACACATTCCTGGCAGGCACTTCACAATCTATAGTTTAAAGCATTTTGCACAACTAATCCATTGCCTTTTTCATACCTAACAACACGGAAATACATGCTTTAAAGACCGCAGGGAAATGATAGTTAAATGAAAAGTACAATTATTAGTCTCCATCGTATTGGCTATTTGCAAGAACAAAATCTTACCCTGACAGGATTAGATGAAGGCATAAAACACTTGTCTTCACCTTTAGCCTTGATGATGTGATATTTCTGTTCTCTTGTAATGTAAACTTCCCCTATCTGATCATGAAAAACCAACAGAGAAAATATATTTTGGATTTGCACGACAGATATTGAAGCAATATAGCAGAAGGTTGTGTGGAAGACAAAAAAGAAATATTATGTTATTTATGATCTCTCTCATAGCTAGCCAACTTTCCTCTCTTATTGGAACATCTATTAGTATGTTTTCTCCTGAGGACACTTCACTCAAATGTGTCTTCTCTTAATGTCTATTTTCTATGCTTCAAAATATTGAATTTGCACTAAATCTTTTTCCTTTTAAGTCACAAAAAATTATCCTTGAAAGAAAAAAAAAAACAACAAACAACAGAAAGTGGTAACAGGCATGCTGTCTTTCCTGGGGAAAAAAAATAGACTCTAAAACCTTAGGTTATTATATTAAAAAAGTACCAAATGATTAGTACTTTTGATGAAAGTAGATACTTTGTGGATGCCTAGTGCACCTCTATACAATGGGTGAGTAACATACAGCGGCCTAGAAAGCAAAGAAAATATTTGCTTTTGTTGATAGTGAGATAACAATACTTTTATTTTAGTTTGTGCACTTCCAGGTTCAGCGTCCAGCTCAGAATGGATTAGCCCACACTTATATAAGCTTATTCCTGAACTCCAGATCCACTGCGGTCCATTGGACCATCTTTGCAGCACATAAGCTTTAAAATAAGGGTGAATATAACTGATATTATTTTATACTGCTTAAGAATGTAACTAAGAAGCTAAACCTCAATCTCTAATTTCCAGTGTTCTGAGACACATGTTAAACCTTTCTTAAGAGTAGCCTCTAGTAAGAGCGCCCAAAGCAAGCACTGTCAGCCACAAACAAGTATTGTTCAAGCTGGAGTTTGTTGAAATGCTTCCCCTCTGCAGTCATTAACCGCATTTTTTTTTCAACTCCACTTCTCCTAAATGGTCTCCCATCTCTGCTTCCTAATACTCAATTTTTAAATAATTTAATACATAACTTTCTGTCTTACAGAGAATACTCACATTTTTGGAATGAATCAATTTGGATCCTATCTTCACAATCTGAGAATACTATTTTGTTGTTGTTTGAAATAAATGAGCAATGCATCATATATATTTTACAGTACTTAAAAATGTGTATTTGCTGCTCCATGAAAGACTGGGAAAAGTCAAGCCCCATGCAGAGAGATTCCTAGCACGATATCTGCTATCACAAAACAGATGGTGCTAGCCAACACACAGAGTGGTTGGAGAGCACAGAAATGAGCAGTGCAGAAGTAACAATACAAGTTAGGAGAGCAGATTAGAAAGATTTGTTGGCTTTCTTTTGTTCAATTATTATTTCTGATTTAAATTCATTTATACATTTATGAAGTCTTTATACAGGTATTAATAAACATGGTTAAGGATGAAAGACTGATCTGGAGACTGATTCCTTGCAGAAGCTAAATGCACTTGCTGTACAAAAGGATTAAGCTTAGGGCTAGCATAAAATATTGAAGAAACTACCACTGTAGCTGCACTATTACCGAACACAAGGTTTCAAGTGTGAACAGCCAACCTACTAGTACTGACAATTACAGGCAACATGAAAATAATTTTTAAGCATCTTATATTGCTAACATGCTTAGTGTCTTGCACAATATAAATATAATGCCACAGTGACAAAATTTGCAATAGCCAGAAATATTGCCATGGTAAGTATTACTAAATGGCCAAGAACACTGGTGAGAACTCTTTATGTCTGAATTACTGTAAAAAGTACAGCCAGAGAATGGCTTAAATTACTTACCCAGTGTAAGGCTGGGCAAGAAACTGGAAACCTCGCAAGTGCGTGTGTGTGCACATGGATAATGTCTGTAGACTCACTCTACAAATGTGATGAGACCTTTCACACTTCTATTGAGTTCCCTATGAACAGAAGGCTCTCGGCACCTGGAAGAACTGCACTGCCATTGCCTTGAATGAGTTCATGCATACCAATGAACAATGAGCATTAGGACCTGCCTCAGGTGGCTCAATTGGATTTAACTGGACAATTCACATGCACCTGAGAATTCAGGTCTGATTCAGTAAATCAGAAATTACCATGCTAGAAGGAAGACACCTGTTACAGAAGAGGTTTATGTAAACCAATATACCAGGCCTACAAAAACCCAGCAGTTGGCTATAAAGCACAAGGACATCTGGTCCTTACACTGAAATGGGAACATAAGACTATGCCTCAAATAAAGCAATGAGTACTCCTTTTTTTAACTGACAAAATATAGTAGTAAGGATTTAAAAATCACTTATATTGATTAAACAATTGTGGCAATTCTGAGCTATTATTATTAATTTAGTTCATAAATTTCAGTAGAGTTCTGCTGAGTCACACAGATGGAAAACCTGGCCAACTGGGTGGATATATGACTCGATTACTATACTGAGACAAAACATCCTGTTAAGTTTCTGCAACATAGCTTACATTATTGATTGGAATACATGGATTGTGCAATTCCGATATTCAGATGGGAGAAACAAAGCAGTATTACTCAGGAAAGAGCAGAGGGGCAACGGGCAGTAGGTAGCTGGCCTGGAAGACCAACATCAGAGACAGCCCTCAAACTATGCCTATGGAAGAGAGCACTAATGCTACCTGGACCTGTCTGAAAAAAAATTTCAAGTCATTTTATAGCTATTCTAACTTTATTAGACATGCTCATTTTTAAAAGGGATATATATCTTTAGGGTAGCCTGGAAGACCAACATCATCTAAATGAATAGTCATTGGTGGTAGACATTTGCCTTGCTTGCTTGCGTGTCTTTATCCTACTTGAATGAGCCCTTACTGTAACAGTAATTTCACATTTTAGTTCCAGCGAAAACCAAGGAAACATTAAGCAAGCAGTAGCCTGTGGCTTTTTCTAGCTATTTCTGAGATCATTTCAGAGATCATGCTACCTTTGGCATTTTTTTAATAAGTTCTTAGGTAAGCAAGACAAAAAAATTTGCAGTGTAAAAAAGGAACACACCTTTAAAAGAAGTAATTTTGAGCAAGTTTCCTACAACTAAGACTTCAGTTTCAATTCCATCCACTTCACCTCCACATAGGCCACTTTGAGACGTGACCACTTAATAAGCTGACAGGCTATCACTAAATGGTCTCCACAGTGGTTAATATGCAAACAACAATGACTTTACAGCACGCATTGAGCACAAATATCAGGGTTCTGCAGTATGGCAAACACCATGCCACTGCTCCATGTGGGATGTTGGGAGAAAGGGTCCCCATGGAAGGTGTCCACCAGAGCAGAGGAGATGAGTAAGAAGGAAGGAATTGCAGGAAGAAGTGACGAGGTCCTGAGCCCATCCTCCTTCACACCCAAAAGGCCTGAGTGCGCCCTGCAGCAGGAGCAAGGGGACTGGAGGCCAGGACACCAGGAGAGGTGTCCAGGCTGGAGCTAGGCCTGAGGAGAAGGGAGGAAAGCTGTCTTCCTCGAGTCTTTTTTTAACTGGCTTCTTTGTTCCTCAGTGCCCAAGTCAGTAATTATGTTAAGTGGCAAGAAATTAAGTGAAATTCCACAAGTCAAGAAGGGTTTTCCAGGATGCATCATCATTTTAAAGGACTAATATTTTATCCCTTAGATATCGAGTATCTTCTGAATCTCTGATATCCTTTAAAACATTTTTATACATTTTAAGTTGTTCACAGTATCTCCTAACAGAATACATTATGTAACTTCAATATACAAATATACACATTAATGGATTAGCATCACTCTCGGATACATACAGTCATACATGGCAAACTTCATACACTGTATACAACTAACACACTTGCTATATGGTATGATCACATGAGAGGAATCTTTATTGTCACTCTGACCACATATCTGCAAAACTGTTTCTTTCTCTTTGATCAACCTGTTAAATTTGTCTGTTCTCATTCCTTTAAAAGGAGTGGCAGCTTGGTGATTTCCGCTAGGAATTAGCAGAATCTGCATGTCTCTATGGAAAATGCAGCAGCCTCAGTTACTGCAGGACAGAGACGTGAAAAGGCAAAGAGAAAGAGAGAGCATACTCAGGTCCTGCAGCTCAGAGAGAGTCTGAATGATTGCTTAGATCAGCAAAGGGCTATGAACAAACCAGTAAGATAGTGCCAAGGACCAATAAGCACTGTCAGAGTTTGCAGGAACACAGCAGCAAATAAATGACTGAAAGCAAAAATCATCCTGCAAGGTCACAGGGAGAAGGAGGTCACCAATCTGTAAACCTTGTTATATTTCCATTCTGCTTCATCTGGCCACTTGGAGTTTTCTGGAGCTTTTATTAATTATTCCAGTTCACAGCCTAAGGGAACCTGGCTTTTTGAACTTCAAAGCCATTTGGATCCTCTTTATAAGGAAAAGGTTGAGGCAGCACTACCTCAAAGCTATGGCAGTTTTGGGCTCTCATACAGCTCTCAGTTCTCAATGAAAGCTTAATAGAAAGTACACTTTACCTTGAGCAACATAATGTCTTTAACAAACTATAGAACAGAACCACTGACAAGTACAACACGAAGGGCTCGCTTGAGTATGTCCTATATCTCCTACAGATTGGTTTACTTAGCCATATGATTCTCCATTCATGTTGCTACTCTCAAAAAGGAAAGAGGTGCAGTAGTATCTGTGATACAAAAACTCCAGGCAAAGAAAGCATAGCAAGTGTGAGCAGTAGGCCTACTGTGAAGCACTAAAGCTGGAGTCCAAGCTGGGATAACAAATAACGTACTGCCTTAAAATACAGATACCTGTAATTGTGTCAGCAATCTGTGCAGTTGCACAGCTAGAACTCTACTTCAGTGCCTTACATGATGCTTTCTGCTATGAATTGCCATTTACATTATTTGGCCTTTACATACACACTTTTCATTTGGAGGCAAGTCAACCAGAATCCATTTGAAGTATACCTAATAAAGGCTGTCATAGCTAGCATTAATTTCCAAACATATACTTTAAAAAAAAAATCAATTTTCTAAAGAATATTATTATGATCAAAGAGTTCAGGTTCCTCATCAGCTCTAGATGTTATGGATTATTGCAATAAATTGTGGAGAACTGAATTACTGGGATGCTGACTTGACATCCCTTCTTAATGTGTGCCCGTGTAAAATATTCTGCAAACATAAAGCACTGAGAAGAATGCTGCACACATGCAATTCCATAATGTTGAAAGCTGTCAATTGAACACTAACAAACTAGCAGGGATAACAGCAAATAGAGAGAAAAAATATCCTTTCAGAGACAAATTCTCTTGATCTCAGTCATGAAAATTCCCTGTCAGATCAATGCTGAAGAAAACTGAAAATTTGGTCCAACATTTTAAAGATAACTTCTTTTTAAAGAAGGGGAAATAAAGCAATTTCCTGGTACTGGGATCTGAGATTATCAAAGCAGATATATCTATACTTCTTTTATAAAGGTAGATGTGCAGACGAGTCCCCCTGCTCCAAAAAAAAAAAAAAAAAAGAAAAATCATTTGACTAAGGAAAGGTTCTCCATGAAAACTGATATTTGAATTAATGAATATTTAAAAACATCCAAACTGTATGATACTATGAATTGGTAACTGATATATTAGTAGAACAATTAAAATATCTGGCTGGATTAATCAGTTTTCTGATTTTACTGATAAGAAAATTCCAATATAAGTTTAAAGTTTTGGAACATTTGCAAAATATTCAGGGTTTATTCTTCTCCAGTGACTGTGCAATTTGAGAACAAAACTAATGAATACTGACTCAAAACCTCTTACAAATATTTGGAATTCACTCAGGAAAAGCAAACTGGTAATGAAAGGTTTTACACTGGAATGAATGTGAATTTACTCTGTCTCTAAATGTAGAGAGTCATTTAAAGAAAGGTACAAAGTGGCATTCAATTTCATTCAGCTACAAGAAGACAGATTTCTTCACAGTTTCTGCTACTATTAATACTGGTTTACCTTTCAACAGCAGAAGCTGTGGTCATAGCTATTGAGATCCCCAACCACACGACAAAACCCAGAGTTGTGAATGTGATCTGAGTTGGTAGATTTGCAAAATAGATCACAAGCTGCTTTCATGAGTGGACAGTGGTTCTACAAAGTGATTATCTATGAAAGTTACATTAATGGAAGATATGTGGATATTTCTTCCCACTTTTCTTTAATAATCTGTCTAGATTTCCTCATAGCAGTCTACCCGCACTACATTAACAACAACAAAGGTGTTGCCCATACATCTTTCAATTTATTAGATATAGAAACCATAAGGCAAAACTCCCACTTCCCCCAAATTTATAAGCTTTCAATACAATAGACAGCAGAAGGCTTTAAATTTTGCCTGTTTGTCCAAAACCTGATAGAGAACATATTCTGCTTGTTCATTGCAAACTCTCTAAGCATCAGTACCAATGATGTGCATCACATACAAAGAACTGTGGAGTATGGCTCTTCGGAAGATACAGATGCACTTAGCGAAATTCTGAAGGGAAAACTTTTCATAGAATCATAGAATAGTTAGGGTTGGAAAGGACCTTAAGATTTCAGGAGTGTCTTTTTGAGAAATGCAATGTCCTCAAGCAGTTGTGTGGTTATTGATTGCTAGCATAAGAAAACTCTATTGTAATATCCTACAGTTTTTACAAAGCTCCTTTAATAGGTGAATATGTCAAACTAATGTAGAAAGTAATTTAAAACAACTACAAATCCTTCAAGCATACCAAGCAAGGAAAAAAATAAATATTGTACTGAAGGGAGATTGCTTTCAGATGGGCATTGAATTCTTCAACTCTTCGGTGAAAATCTGTGATGCAGCATAGCAGATTCAAAAATAATAGAGATCTTGACATCAGCAAGTGTCTCTAGAAATTACAGATAGTACTTACTTGCTGTTTTATATACTTACCCAGCACCTGCAACTGTATTATCTGGGTTCTTCTCTGCCCCATTTACAGCTGAGAGAAACGTATAGAGAGACTAAGTCTAGTGTCACATGAACCATGGCACTTAGGATCAAACTGAGGACTCAGTATTCACTTCTAAGGCCCAGCACCTTGACTATCAAGGTGCTGATTCTCACAAGGGCTCTTGCATTCAGCTAGAATCATCTTTGTTTTCTGGTCTGAATCCTGCAAATGACTGACTGATAGCAAACCAGTGTTTTGGCACAGAGACATAAAGACTGGATGAAGTCTTCTGAAGAATCATGCTTAGAGTGAAAATACAAAGGTGTTCAAAACTAATTATGTGTCACTATGCCTCCTAGATAAAAAGGACAGAGCTGTTTGGTGTGTTACATATCTGAAGTGTGTGGCTTGCTCTTAAAAAGATAATTTAAAAAAGTGATACAGATGGGTGTGAACAACAAAAATCCTGACAAAACTTTGAAAGCAAATGCGGATAATACACTAATCATATTGATGTGCTTTGGCTTCAAAAGCATGGGTAAATTCCATGTCTCTGAAACCTTATATGCATTATTTCTGAAGGTGCATTCTCACAGTATGCCATGGTTTTCATTACATAACTTAAAATGCTATGCAGTTCATGTCAGCACATTTACTGAAGTCTTCATAGCAAAAAATATTCTGTGCAGCTCATGTTATAAATCACATTTACCCTGCCATATGCTGCCATTGCTTTTATAATGTAATAAATTATGCCCAAAAATGTATTTCTAATGGTATCTGGCTTTGAGCATCCACTCTGGCATGGAAGGTGATAGCAAGTAAATTCAATTCTATTAAAATTAATGGAAAGGTGTGAAAATGGACCTAACAGCATTTGCAGCTGATTTTACCTTTTTCTTACTTCTAAAATTATCAATGTAATCTTAAAAATTAAAACTTCTTAGTTTCTAATGCGATGGTACATTCCTCATCATTACTGTACCAAGATTACTCTCATTTATATGCAGAGATGGAGTTTCTTTTCCTGTTTTAATGATGCCATCCATACAATGGCATTGCCAGTCACAAAAAAAAAAAAAAAGAAAAAAAAAAAGGCAAAACACCAAAACCCAAAAGAAAACAAAACACACCAAAACCAAACCCAAAGAAATCATGCGGAGATTCTTTAGACTCCATCCAGGAAAAACTTAAAATAATTGTTTACATCTTAAATTTATGAGTTTTCACTTTCTGGTTTTCCCCACAGAGTTAATATCTTTCAATGAAACTTCTGAACTTTTCTCACTATTTCTGTTAATGATACAGGCATTTATGTTAATCATACATAAGACCAATGTTCTTGATTAACTTGGTGGAAGCTACAGCTATAACAGGATGAAAAAGAAGTAATTGTCATTCCTGTAAAAAGAGGTTGAAAAAGACCAGAGAGCCAGGTAAGGAAAGTTGACATAACTAAAAAGAGTTTATGGATGAACAGTGCAACCTGAGTGAAGAGCTTGTTTTAGTGTACATTTGCTATAAAAGTCAAATGAGGGCATATTCTGGCTGAACAAGGAGAGTGTAAGCTGTTCTTTAACCTCTTTATACATGTCTTATGAAGAAATTCAAAACAATCTCAATCACTATCAAGATGAAGATTTTAACTGAAAGGCTTCCCCTATGTTAATAGCTATGTTTCTATTCAAATACTAAAGAACTTTTTTCTAACACTAGGTCTAAAGAATAATTATTAGAAGAGTTAAATGGACTCTTCCAGTTTGTCAACAGCTACAGGAATTGCTGGCTACCCAGAAAAGAGCAAGTGATAAATGAAAGTATTGATACGAATGTTCTCACTGTCTTGGACCTTTTTACTTTTACAATGTTCTTGTTGAATTCAGTGAACTTTTACCTTCCTCTCAAAAAATAAATAATGAAACTTTAGTAAATAAACAAAGTCTAGTAATAGAAACTATGACGGTACTTTTTGCCTTTTTCTTGCTAAGCAAAAAAATGTTTTGAAACTTCATATCCAAATAAACTGTGACAATGTAAAGAAAGGTTTCTGTAAGAACCAAACAAATTTTATGATTCAAAATATAGCAGGAGGCTACATCACCACTCTAATTTTTAGATATTTTATACTGATGTTTTATGAGGCCTTAGAAATAAATGCTTTTCATGGCACTAAAGTAGTATGATTATTATTCCAATCCAGCTAGGTGCTGGAGGCCCATTCTGTTTCCAAAACTAACTCCGTTAATAGACAAAATCATTCTGTCTGCATTAAGTATGTATGTAATAATAACAATGCAGATGGGAACTCTGTAAAGTTATTAGGAAAAGAACATTTAAAAACAAGTTGTTAAAGTTTCCCCAATAAATTTATTGTTAAGCCAAAGCCAGGGTTTCCTGAAAGTATGGTATGCACACAGACCCAAATCAGAATCTCCCTTTTAAAAATATTCAGGCATTGGAAAATAGGTGCCCAGAACAAAACAAATCTGTCAAGTATGACTTTCCCTAGTAGCTGATCAAACCCACTGGTGTTTGGAGTCCTTTCTCTATTCCAAATGATGAAAGTTCCTGCTAGGCACCATCTTAACTCTAACAAAACAAAACCCTAGAAAAACAGCAGTAAGGAATAAGCTGTCACAAGAAAAAGAATGAGTTAGATTTCTTCCTGTTTCAAAGGGCTATAATTTGACAAATGGACCCTAATGATACCCCCAGAAAAAAAAAAAAAAATCCATGCAGGGGGAGGAAAAAGACAACATGAACACAGGGATTTGCCTTTCATTGCTTCAGTTCAGGATATAAGAAAGGTAGTTGTGAGGGTGCTCCCTGCACTGCACATAGCCTGAATGGAAGACTTGAGTAAAGAGCACTGTCAGTCTGGCTTCCTTCAGGGCCACTACATTCATTTACACAGAAGACGACTCCTGAGATTGCATAATGTGCTAACAAGAATCATTTTTTCTCTGCCGGTGCAAGATCTGATGGTATTATTATCAACTGATCTCTCCATTCCTTTTACAGGTGGTAAACAGAAGCAAAATGTAGATTTTTACAGCAAATTAAATATTTCATTGAAAGGTATTTTGAAAAATCATGAATATATGTTTTTAAGTAAGCCAAATTTGTAAGGAACTTAATGAACTGCTATTATATTATCAGTAGAGTAATGGTTTAGGTACCAACACAGCACGTATCTTTAATAGAAAAAACAAGACCATCTCTAATGACTATGTCAGTTCTATAAAGCTGTTTTGCAACATCTTTTAGAAAAAATGAATCCATTCAGTTCTAACCGTTTTCCACCATCTGGATAATACATGACATGGATCTGAAAGCATCTGGCTGAATCAGAATTCATGCTTGTATATACTCAAATTTGTTAAATATTTAATAAGAGAAAACATTTCTTTTGGCTTGCCTTTCAGCTTTTTTCCCAGCTTTTCTCAAAGACAATAACAGGTCAACAACAAAATAACCATGTGAGAAAAAATCTCCAGGCGACTTGCCACTCCTTAACAACTGATGAGATTTCTGCTGAAATTACTTATGTCCTAAACTGATTGGTATATAGAATCATATAATCATTCGGGTTGGAAAAGACCTTTAACAGCATCAAGTCCAGCCATTGACCCAGCACTGCCAAGTTCAACACTAAATCATGTCCATAAGTGCCACATCTATATATCTTTTAAGTACCTCCAGGGATGGTGACTCTACCACTTCCCTGAGCAGCCTATTCCAATGCTTGACAACCCTTTGGTGAATAAATCTTTACTAATATCCAATCTAAACCTCCCCTGGTGCAACTTGAAGCTGTTTCCTCTTGATCCATCACTTGTTACTTGTAAAAAGAGGCTGACATATAACCTGTTTCACCAAGAAAAAAGCTAAAAGTGATGTTGCATTATTTTAATGAGCCATTCGATTGGAAATGCTGTCTATGTTTTAAGTAATATCAGAACAACTTTACAATTCTAAAGTAGCAAGTAAAAGGCAAATGTGGCTAATTTAGGTTTGTTTAAATTGTGCTTCCCATGTAATCTAAGTATAACTTGTTTCTTTGAACAACACTAACTGTACTTCAGCAGATGAGAATCCCCATTGATTTAAGTGGGAAGGAAAAAAGATCTATAATTTGCTAAAGTTGCAGCACTCAATTTACTGATACCAATTTTGTTCTCAGTTTAGGCAACAAAGTGGCTATTTGTCAACTGGGAAAGTTCTGCAAGACAACAATATTAACTTTTCACCAAAATATTAATTGAGTTTCTAGTATCTAACTGTACTCCCACAACATAATCAATGGATTATTTCCCAGTGCATTATAGTATGTGTGATTTATAATATGGATGACTGGAAAAAGGGAAATATAACCCCCATTTTCAAGATGGGGGAAACGGATGACCCAGGGAATTACAGACCAGTCTCACCTCTGTGCCTGGCAAAATCTTGGAGCAGATTCTCCTGGAAGGCATGCTAAGGCACATGAAAAACAACA